>CM059199.1:57635930-57696544 GCA_030323885.1 Branchipolynoe longqiensis
CCCATACAATACCATTGTGACAATAAGAAAACTCCCTAAGCCTCCCACCTCCCTAAATGGACCATTTATAATCGGTCCCATGGTGTGTCGATTTAGAGAGGTTTTACTGTATACATGCCATTTGCTGCCCCCTTGCCTGGACCCCATGTACCGCCGCTTGTACCCAGCATGTGACATTGTGTCGTTGCGCATGCGCCCGCAGTGCACCAGCGTAACTGGAGGCGACCCGCTGAGGTGGAACCCCTAGCGGTATTATTGTGCGCCCGCCTTACGGCCGCCATTACGCCGCCTGGCGAATAATTGATGAAACGCAGCGCAGACGCCGTCGGCAGTCACGTGATCAAAGCGCGGGAACCGGCATGTCCTCCGTCAACATGGGGCGGGGTGTGGGAGGTGGGGAAGAATAGGGGGGGGGATGTTTGGGTGAGTGAGGAAGAGGGGGAGAGGGAGGAGGAGGGGAGGGGGAGGGGGGAGGGGGGAGGGGGAGGGGAGGGGGAGGGGAGCGGGAGGGGGAGAAGGAGGGGGGATGGGGGAGGGGATGGGTGGGGGGTAGGGAGTGGGAGGGGGGCGGGGGGGAGGGGAAGGGTTAGGGGGGAGGGTGTGGGGGAGGGGGAGAAGGAGGTGGAGGGGGGGAAGGGAGGGGAGGGCGCTGGGGAAGGGGGTGGGGGAGAGCTGTTTGGGTGAGTGAGGAGGGGGGATGGGGAGGAAGATGGGGGGAGGGGGAGGGGGAGCGGGAAGGCTAGGGGGGAGTGGGAGAGGGAGGGGGAGGAGGAGGGGAGGGTTGTGGGAGGGTAGGCGATGGGGGAGGGTGGCGACTAGAATGAGTGGGGAGGGGGGAGAGGGGAAGAGGAGGGATGGGGCTGTTAGGGTGAGTATGTGTCGGGGTTGGGGGGTTGGGTTGAAGATGGGCTGTAGTGTAGGGGCTGGAGTGTGAATGCGGGTGGCAAGGAGCTGAGCAGGAGGTAGAGGGGGGTTGGGACGGGGGATGTGGGGGGGCATTGGTGGTGGAGGGGATGGAGGGGTAGAGGGAGGTGGGGGAGGGCTGGAGGGGGTGGAGGGTGGTGGGGGAGGGCTGGAGGGGGTTGAGGGTGGTAGGGGAGGGCTGGAGGGCGTGGAGGGTGTTGGGGGAGGGCTGGAGCACTTCCATCCCCTTCCCTCCCCTTCAAACCCATTTCGCTTCACCCCTCTGACGTCCCTTCCTTTCCGTTCCTTTCCCTCCCTTTCACTTCCGTTCTCTTCCCCTTTATTCTCTCCCCTTCCCTCCCCCCCCCTCTCCTCCTCCTCTCCCCCCCCCCTTCCCTCTCACACTCGTCCCACAGCTCACCTCTCCCTCCACTCCCCCTATCAGTACCGTACACGACATAAGCTGTGTTGTGTGGCGATGCTAGATATGAGAACTAGCAGAGAGATAAGATTCATACACTGATAGCAGATTCCTAATCAAACCACACTGTCAGCACCTCCCTAATCAGTCTCGACTCTATTTCCAATCAGACCACCCTAATGCCTGGTACACACCTCCTGTTTACGATTCACGCACTAAAACTGACTGCGCATCACGACCCCGACCCGTTTTCGAATCCCTTGCGATTTCAGTTTTAACCCCTAAAACTGAGTTTTAAGTCGCGAATCGGAAGGCTCTGGTGTGCTAGTGGGTCACACACCTAACGACTAAAATTCAAACTTATGCGCTAAACGGCCAGTTTTAGATCGTATACGGGAGGTGTGTACCATGCATAACTTCCGCGCTCTACGATCAGTTTGTACAACACACAAACTACTTCCCTTTTGCACAATTTATATATTTATATTCGGGTTCTGAAAGGTGGTGTAGCATATATACACTTTGTATCATATTTGTATTTTAAGTAAGCATATGTATATCCAGGGCTTGAATGACAATGGGAGAGCCCGTAGTACAGGTGGAGGCTGAAGGTGGTGCCACCAGTAGCAGTATGTAGAATAGGAGGTGAATACATCGAGGACAGTGGTTGGTAGATAATGAAATAGAAGAAGAATAATAATAATAATAATTCTCTTCCGCGTCTTTATACTCGCATAATGCTTATACATTACATATATATATATATATATATATATTTATGAAGTGTTCAGGCACAAATTCATGTAAACACCAATCCAAAAATGGAGATAAACATAGGAATCAAACCTACAAAAATTAATTTATTTATATTCCTATTTTTTGTTCATTGCTCAATTCCCTTATGATCATATGAAAAGTGGAATTCATGAGAATTGAAATTATTGTCATGTAAAAATCTTTGATTTAAACTAGAATTTTGGATTGGCGTTTATGTGGGTTTGTACCTGAACTCTTCATATATATATATATATATATATATATATATATATATATATATATATGTAGTGGTCTGCACTGACCTCTCAGGCAAGTAACCACATAGACAGGTAGGCGTGGGGAGTGTGTTGATATCAGGGAGCCTAGGTGGTGTAATGGTTAGCACACTGGCCCGGAATGCAAAGAGATGTGGGTTCGAGTCCCGCTCTAGGCGCAATATTTCCCATTTTCATCACCCCCACGACACTGGTTGCCGTGATCAGGATCCTGTACAAGCTTTGCGCTGTATGGTTGTTGAACCTACCCTGTGTATGTATGTGTTAGTGCATTGCCTGTATGTATGTAATTGTAAGCATTACAAGACTTACAATTACAGGGGGACGAGTGTAGTGGTCTGCACTGACCTCTCAGGCAAGTAACCACATAGACAGGTAGGCGTGGGGAGTGTGTTGATATCAGGGAGCCTAGGTGGTGTAATGGTTAGCACACTGGCCCGGAATGCAAAGAGATGTGGGTTCGAGTCCCGCTCTAGGCGCAATATTTCCCATTTTCATCACCCCCATGACATATATATATCTATTGTTTTTTGTGTGAAGAATTTGATTCAACTGCATAGTCTTTTTTTCAGTGCCAAGGCACTGGTCTTCCAGCCATGCTTAACTTAGGCCATTTACACTATTTAATTACAAGAACAATTTAAAGAGAATAAAATATAAGTATTGCATTCAGCTAATTTAGAGTGCGTGATATATCTAGACAGCGATTGTATTCAGTGTATGAAATTAATGTAGTGGGGTTTATGTTAGTTTTCTATGCAGGGCTATGTCGGTATTGTGTGGCTATGAATATAATATGCATTTTATGCATAGCATAAATAGTATATAGTATAAATAGTATATGTCTTATCTATAATACATGTAGAAAACATAGAATACTTATAATATATAGTATATACAGCATATATAGTACATGTATAATTTATATTGAGCAGCGGTGTGTAGAA
Source organism: Branchipolynoe longqiensis (assembly GCA_030323885.1). Lineage (NCBI taxonomy): Eukaryota > Metazoa > Annelida > Polychaeta > Phyllodocida > Polynoidae > Branchipolynoe > Branchipolynoe longqiensis. The sequence continues at coordinate 57,639,254 of CM059199.1, forward strand.
GGATAGAAAGCAGGTGTGAGCAGCAGGGTAGTGAGCAGTGCGAGCAGGATAGTGATAAGGTATGAACAGTAGGAGAGTGAGCAGCACGATACTGAACAGTGCGAGCAGGATAGTAGACAGGTATGAGCGGTAGGACAGTGAGAAGCAGGTTAGTGATCATTCAGAGCAGGATAATAAACATATATGACCAGTAGGACAGTGAGTAGTAGGATAGTGATCAGGTATGAGCAGTAAGATAGTGAGTAGTAGGATAGTGATTAGGTATGAGCAGTAGGACAGTGAGTATTAGGATAGTGATCAGGGATGAGCAGTAGGACAGTGAACATCAGGATAGTGACCAGCTTATTTCCACATAGCGTTGCACTAGATGGGTATGTGGCAGGGGAACCTGGAGAATTACTCAATAAACAGCGCCAGCAACCAACGCCAACGCAATCATCCCGGCTGGACAACGGCCCCGCCACCACCACGCCCCCCTCTCACAGCCTCAGAGGCACAGCACCACCGCCCCCCGCCCCGGCACGCCCTCTGCCGGCCGCCGAAGCACCAGGCCCCGGGGGGCTGCATTCAGGGCAGTGCTGCCCCCAGTGGTTGCCGTACAGTTACTGTGACAGCTATCTGGTGGGAGGAAACCGTTAAATGTAATGTATTCATGTATCAAATGTACGTGTTATTGGGGTGGGTTATGTGCATCATGTTTGTTTTAGATGTATTCGTACAATATATAATGTATGTGATGTATGAATATACATATCCCATATATAGTATATATTGTATGTATAGTTTATATATATAATATATAACAATACAATCTCTAATATATGATATATATTATATACACTATGTAGCAAGTGGAATCTCTGGAATGTATAGTATGTAGAGTATGTGTATGCAGTGCATCATATATTTTGTGTCATATTATATGCATGTTTCTCTGTTGATTATGTATTATATGCATTACATAAAATACATTAATTATTACATATTGTATATTATATGTACTGTATATAATATATACTGATATATGCTACGTCTAGTATATAACTATATATAGCATATATTCTATATATTATACATATTATTTATGTTATATTATTGTATATATTTTATATGTGATAAATAAATTAGGTATGCAATATGCAGTCTATTTACTATATACATGTTCTACCTCCAATATGTGTATGGTGTATCTAGTATATCTAGTATAGATAATGTATATAATATATATAATATATGTAATATATAATATATATATATGAATATAATATATGTAATATATGTAATGTATATTTTATATTCTTAGTATTCCAGTAAGATATGGAATGTCCAATATAAAAATTAAAATATATGCATACAATGCATCCCGTCTGGTTTATAATATATATTACTTAATTTACAACACACACAAGGGACTGTATGATATGGACTTTTATTCAGGCAAATGTCAGAGTATAGGAGGTAATGTTCAGATAAAGTAAATGAATTCAAGTGAGTCAGTGAATCAGGCTCTCAACCTTATCAATCCTTCTCGTCTTATTGTATGGATGGGTTGGGCGGCCTAGTAAGCTGGTGGTTGTTGTTGGTCAGGCGGCTGGAGACGATGTGTAGAAATCCAGGACCTGGCGGGCCGTCGTCAACCGGAAGTGACGTCACAGATCTCGCACAGCAAGATGTGGTTCCGTGGAGGTCCGTCAGGGTTTTTTTTGGGATCGAGATCGAACCCAGGTGGCGCCACCAGAGCAGCCGTCCCCCGTTCACGTGCAAATTACCCATTTTGACGAACCAAGATGAACAATATATCATCTCGGTTATTTTACATACACCTATTAAGAAATATTAATATTTTTATTGCATCAATATTACACAGATTTCATATAATACGTAAGTTAGATATGTTAGTTAACCGGCTATTCAACTACCAATTTTATAGCAATTACATCTGAGTAGAGCCAATTTTCCTTCTTGGGACCAACAACCTATCTCGGCCAGATGCATTGGCCAAGTTGCTAAGAGCGCTAACTGGATTCCTGTGCGGGAGTTTGTGGATTCGACCCCAGCCGAGTCAAACCAGTGACTTACAAAATTGGTACTTGTCGCTACCTAGCCTGACACTTGGTGTTAATAGGATCCTAATAGGATCTCCTCCCCACATCCTAACAGATAACAACAGTAAAACATCGATACAATGTAACTGATGTTATCGTCTGAGAAAGTAACTCTAATATAGGTTTAACCCCGCTGTCCTCCAACCCTCCATTCAAAGCATTCTTCAGATTGTGAAGAACATCAATATTAATAACATATGCTATTTATGCTCATATACTACAAATAGTATATATCAATATACACTAAATATAGTACTTATAATATATGAAGAGTTCAGGCGCAAAATCACGTAAACGCTAATCTGAATATTGAGATAAACATCACACTCAAACTTTCAAGAGGTTAATTTCTTACATTCCTATTTGTGTTTCTTCGTTGCTCCATAATCATTTCTTCACCATCAATGTCAAATTAGTGAGAATTAAAATTACCATCAGGTAAATTAGAACAAATTTAACTCAATTTTTAGATTGATGGGGATTTGTGCCTCAACTCTTCATATACAGAGAATTGTTATTCCCGAACAAGATGATGGCGTGAGCATGGGTGAATTATTTCAGGGGAGTTCGGGATTCTAGTTGTAGAAATACGGTAAGTAGCTCATACACTCTCCTCTGCAATGGTCGAGGATACCATCTCCACCCACAGCTTTTGCAGGCGCCAGTATGTATTGATATATATATACACCGTAAAACCACTCTATATCGACCGACCATGGGACCAACTTTAAATGGTCCATCTAAGGAGATGGTCGGTTTAGTGAGTTTTTTGTTATCAGTGCAATGGCATTGTATGGGCGATCGTTTGGGACACAAATAAAGCGATCAATATATGTGAGTGGTTGATTCATGGTGGTGGTCGGTTTGAGAGGTTTTACGGTATATTTATACATGTGTGTACAGCAGTGTTTAGGGACTGGCGATATGCCGGAAGACGCCAGTCGTTTATGCAATAACCCTTTCCATCTGAAACAGCCATACATAAGTAACCTTGTTCCCGTTTTCAAGTTGCAAAGTCTGATGATGATTTAGATTTTCCGTCATTGTGTTTGGATAAATATTTGTTCGTTTGTTGTTGTTTTACATATTAGCAACATCTAAGGTCATATCAGGATGGGTACCGACTTGTGACAGTGCACACTCATGGTGACTTTATAGTGCTGCCCCACTGGAAGATCAGGCCACCATCACCATGACCTGATATCCCACTGTCACATTATCCTGACACTGGGCCAACCAGTCCTTGCCCTATCATAATAATGCCGAGTGCCTGGGTAGGAAGTGACAAGTATCAATTTTTAAGTCATTGCTTTGACTCGACCAGGGTTCGAACCCACGATCCCATGGTCTACCGACACGGGAGATGGACGCTCTATCTCAATTCTCATCCGGCCATTCCGTCTGGTATTAGATAAATATATTCGGTTAATCATTACAAGATATCTTACTTCAGATTGAAGTGTCTTAATCTTAACTAGCTTTGGAGATATTTGAAATAAAAACATCAAACAATTATTGTGTGCATGCACGTAAACATTCTGATAACATAGTCATCAGCAGTAGCAAGTTCTATTATATCGACTTAGTATTTCCTATTACGCATCAACACAGGCTTATTATATGTGCCAGTGTCTAAGTTCGATATGTAGAATCCAGCAGTAGCACGTTCTATTATATCGACTTAGTATTTCCTATTACGCATCAACACAGGCTTATTATATGTGCCAGTGTCTAAGTTCGATATGTAGAATCCAGCAGTAGCACGTTCTATTATATCAACTTAGTATTTCCTATTACGCATCAACACAGGCTTATTATATGTGCCAGTGTCTAAGTTCGATATGTAGAATCCAGCAGTAGCACGTTCTATTATATCGACTTAGTATTTCCTATTACAGATCAACACAGACTTATTATATGTGCCAGTGTCTAAGTTCGATATGTAGAATCCAGCAGTAGCACGTTCTATTATATCGACTTAGTATTTCCTATTACGCATCAACACAGGCTTATTTCATGTGCCAGTGTCTAAGTTCGATATATAGAATCAAATATAAATAAGGGTTTGGGTTTAAACATGCAACGTTAAAGTTGCATGGTCCGATGGCGTTTGAATTTCTATTATATTTTTGAGATAAATATTTCAAATTGATCGTTATAACCTACTAATCATTAGTCTGGAGTAATTTTGGTGAAACATGACTAGTTTTGAAGCAATTTGAGCTGAAACGACCCAAAATACTTTCGACAAGCTTTCCAAAAGTCCTCTATTGGCTATGACGCATATTGGCATCTCACTATGACCACGTGACTATGTTAGATATGGCACTTGGAATAAGGGCATATCTAATGAGGCCATGAGATTGACCTAATTGCTTAATGATTTCCTCCATAATGGCTGTCTCAAAGTAAGTGCCCAGGGGGAATGCACTGATTATTCTGTATAGGCTCTTCCCAATCCTTAGCTAATGCACTAGTATCTAAGTTGGATATATAGAACCAAATTTAGAGGAGTGTTTTTGTTTTGAAAAAAATAAAGTAAAATAAAGTAAAAGAAATGGAGTAATATTTATGTAAATATAATGAGGGACACGGCGTTCTTAATATCTTGCAACAGTAGGGATACAGCTTGGAATCGAACCCCCTGGACCCAAACACAGGATGCGGATGTGCTAACCACTACCAGTCTGTGCGCACTGCCAGAATTCGTTTGTGACTAGTGTGTGACGGAAATAAAACAATGATAATGTGAGATATTGTTATTATATTACATGTTGTATGAAAGCATCTGATTTTCAAAACAACAACATAATTCATAAACTCACATAACTAGCTACATTAGAGTTACACTAGAATTTTCCTAACAAACCAACATTTATATACCGCTTGCCTAACTGCAACTGAACATTAAACATTTACCAACTGAATACAGAAGATAACTTCTGCTTACATTCTAAATACTATGTAAATACTCACATTGATCTGACTAATATTGATCTGGTTATATGACACTACAGTACCATATTGTTATGGAACTTTTGGGTTTCAGAATTTCATTGTGTTACATGGTGCAAATTGTCTATTCAACAGGTATTGTACACCCTATTCTATATACCTTTTGTGTAAATAACCCGAATTGAAAAATGGCTGGAAGACCAGTGCTTCGGCACTGACAAAAGACTTATTCAGCAGAATAAACATATTTACAAAAAAAACAACCCAAAACACTAAATTAGATTTGAGCCTACGTATCTAACGTAGATCCTTGTGCCCTCATTAAATAATTATTGTAGTGTGGTGCTCCCGTGCTATCCTGCTGTGTTTGCAAATGGACAAACATTACATATGTCCACCATTTTAATATGCACTCCAAAATTAATCTTACATGATTTCGCTTCAAATGTATCCAAATTTAATCCGGTAAAATAAAAGGTATTTCAAACTGAGTTAATATACATTGTGACGATCAACTTAATATTATATAATTACCTGACAAATATGGCTGAAACTTCGAACCATCGGATTATGTAATGTTGGTCGCAATGGTTTGTTTGTTTGTTGTTGTTTTACGTCCTAGCAACATCTAGGGTCATATCAGGACGGCTACCGACTTGTGACAGTGTGCACTCATGGCGACTTTATAGTGCTGTCCCACTGGGAAACCAGGCTGCTGGCACCATGACCTGGTATCCCACTGAGTCACATTATCCTGACACTGAGCGCACCAGTCCTTGCCCTGTCCTAATAATGTCGAGCGTTTGGCTAGGAAGCGAGAAGTATAAATTTTAAAGTCATTGGTTTGACTCGACCGGGGTTCGAACCCACGACCCCACGATCTGCGTTGCGTTGGATTTGAAGGGAAGGACTCGCAGCTGCCACACATGACCCACTCAGGGCAGCAGCGCTTTCACACCCTGTGTCCCTCGTCCCTCCCTGACTAAAAAGGGGTCACCACTGTTTGGTGACACTTCCCAGTGAGCCGACACAGCGACCCCACATTCAGTTTCTTCCGCCCATCAACCCTTTTTTTTTTTTTTTTTTGTAAATAGTATTTTTTGTAAATATTTTTTTTTTCATCTGAATACAAATTTTGTCAGCGCCGAGGCACTGGTCTTCCAGCCGTTGGAGCGATCACAGTTGATTTGTCTTGTTCTTTAAGACTTTACCAGCTGTTTACCTGCGTTACTTCTTAAGGTGGGTTTGGACTTGTCTCTTCACCCGTTATGTAAATAAACCTCTTTTCTTGTACCCGCACTCCCTTATTTAGTGATTCCTTATCGAATTAATAACACGTCCCCCCCCCTCCCTTGAGCCACCCCAACTTTTCTTCATTTGTTAAATGCGTGGAACTCCCCTATTTTTTCCACTGTGATAAATTTTCACTGAAGGAAAATACAAATAGCAAAAATAAACCCAGCTTCCTTAGAATGAATTTATTTCGGAGCAGACGATTTCGTTGTTGTTCACTGAACAAATGCTTTGGGGGTTTGATCCCATCGGAATTCTTTTTTAATGAAAATTCAGAATTTTTCGAGGGAACACACGCTACAAAATAAACAAAAAGGAAATGCACACTCTCCATTCGAGACAGTTTCTTTGACAGCAGCAGAAGATGTCTTGTTGAAACTAACAACATTTACTTAAAGTCGATAATATTAAGACAGTATTTTGCTTAAAGATCCAACATTTTGTATTCTTCAGACAACATTTTGTCCGCACAGACGAACATTTCTTCGAGCTCGCAACATTTAGTTCTATTATGTGAGATTTTTTTCAAACAGCTACATTTTGTTTGAGCAGACCCCAGTTTATTCAACTAAGCAACACTTTGTTTGAATGGATGACATTTTGTTCGGGCAGACATTTTGTTTGAGCAGACGACTGACTGTTCAAGCAGACTACATTTTATTGGAGGGGGGATAATATTTGTTTGAACAGGCACATTTAATTTGAGCGGATGACATTTCATTCGAGCAGGCAATTTTTTGTTCGAGCAGATGTCAATTACATTGACAAGATAACATTTCATGTTAGCAGCCAACATTTTCTCCGAGTCCACCAGTTTGTCCCAGTACAGGACGTTATGTTTGAGTAGGCTCCGGCATTCTATTCAAGCAGACAACATTTTGTCAGTGTGTGTGGGTGAGTATGCGACATTTAATTCAAGCAGACATTTTATTCAAGCAGATGATGTTTAGTTTGAACGGAGTACATTTCTTTCTTGAGCAGACGACATTCGCTCTCACCAAAATAACATTTGATTCAAGCAGACGATGCTTAGTTCGAGCAAACAACATTTCTGTCAAGCAGATGACTTTCCCACCTTGGCTACTGGCGTACAGCGGTAAACCCTGGTGGTGAACTGGTTATGCACACAGAGGTGGTGGTGGGTGGTGGAGGAGGAGGTGGTGGTGGTGTTGTGGGTTGTGTTGGGGGTGGCGGTGGTTGGTGGAGGAGGAGATAGTGGTGGATGTGGGATGTGGCGGTGGTGGAGGTAGTGATGGTGGAGGTGGTGGTGGTGGTGGAGTAGGTGGTGGGACTGGAGGTGGAAGTGGTGGAGGTGGTGGTGGTGGTGGAGCAGGAGGTGGTGGTGCTGGTGGAGGAGGTGGTGGAGGAGGTGGTGGAGGAGGTGGTGGAGGAGGTGGGTGGTGCTGATGGGGGTGGTGGAAGGTGGGTGGTGGTGGTGGAGAAGGAGGCGGTGGTGGTGGAGGAGGAGGTGATGGTGGAGAAGGTGGTGGTGGTGAAGGTGGTGGAGGTGGTGGAGGTGGTGGGGGGTTCTGGTGGAAGTGGTGGGGGTGGTGGGTGGTGCTGGTAGTGGATGGGGCGGTGGTGGGTCGTGGGTGGTTCTGGTAGCGGTGGAGGCAGTGGGGGTGGTGGGTGGTGCTGGTAGCGGTGGGGTCGGTGAGGGTTGGTGGTCGGCCTGCCTGGTGCATTGGCGTGCGACTGCACAAATCGATAACGTTCCGGGTGATTGACTTCATCACTTATTGATCTGCCGTGGTACGCCGGTACCAGCGCCGGTACCGGTAGCCGCCTGGACTCTGCTTGTACAAAGCATGCTTGGTGGATGCTCGACGTGGGGTGGGTCCCTACCACAAAAACCTGAAACTTTACCTACCCTAACCGATCACACTGACCTAATCTTGAAATACTCGGTTGTGCTTGGCAACATAATAAAATCAAATATAAGAGCAACCGATATGAACCTGTTAATAAATAACCACTTCCATGTAACATGTCCCGCTTACATATCTGCACATATCAACCTGGCAATGAGAAGACTCAAACCTAGAATCGAAGAGTCCTCATTAAAGCGGCATAGTTAGATGCAAATATCAAATTTTCAAAAACAAAATAATTATCTAATTTTGATTGTATGTATGTAACTTAGATACAGGTACATTTATTAACCATCTCTCACCACAGAACCCCCAACATCTCCCGACCAGCCACTGCAGGGACAAATAGTTTTGCGCCTGTCTGGAAATGTTCTTGCCGGTGTGAGACCTCTATTTGCTCCCCGAGAGAGTGCCGCTGGTAACTTGCAAAAGCCAGCAGCACTACAACACTTTTGCAGGCAGCTTTCATTAAATGTTACAGAGAGTTAACTGGAGAGCGACAGTCAAGTAATGAAAGCAGTCTTTGTCGCTTCGCGACCGACAGCATGATGATGATGATGTCACGACATAGCATAGAATTGAATACTGAGTTAATTTAATATAACCTTTTACAGCAGAAGGTTATAGTGTCCGAGTTTTGGCGTGCTTGCCTAAATTAATTTTGCATGGTTGCACTTTAAATATCTCAAAAGTTAGCCATCTAAAATGAAAGTTAATTCAAGTTAGAGTCAGGTACATTATAGCGACCAACCTAATCTATTTATCTCAGAAGGTTCCAGAAACTTCAAACCATCGTCTATGCAACTTTTAATGCAAATATAATCCAAGTATAAGTGACTAAATATGATATGCCGTAAAACTTCTCTAAATCGACAGACCATGAGCCCGACTTTATGTGGTCCATTTCGGGACGTGGTCGGTTTAGAGAGTTAGAATATCCTTATAATGATATTGTTGAGAACCAAATATAGCGATCGATATAGGGGAGTGGTCAATCTGGGCTTGGGCTTTCTATCAGCCAATTGTCTGATGGTGAAAACAAGTTTATTCAGACTTATCCATGATAGGCAGAATAAATCTTTAAGAATAATAGGCAGAATAAATGATAGGCAGAATACATCTCCAATCAAATCAAATCAAATCAAGAAAGAAAAAAAAACACATTCCGTAGTATGGGTGGTAAATACTTCATCGCCAGGGTTCTTCCGGTACCGTCATATAAATGCTCTGGAATGATAGTCAAGTTGGCATTGTTTAAATGTCTATATTTATCCCACTGGTTATTGGACATCAAACATATGGTCATTCTGACATATTTCTTTGGAGAAAACCCGCTGCCACTGCCACCACATCGGCTACTCTTTCCGATAAGCAGTGAGGAGTCTTTTCCCCAGACAGCATAGCACATACCACAACCTTTGATGAACCAGTTCTGGACCAATGGGATGCTTCAAAGCAAGAAGGATTCTCAGTCTGTGGGGAACCGCTCTAGGTCAGGTGATGAGGGAATCCCATCTGTGACGTCATTCAATACAAATGGTTCAAAGTTTGTTGGTCGCCTCAACGGACTCTCCTGGCATGACTAGGGTGATTGCCTCAGGGACATTTGATAGATTAATGGTTAAGACACAACCCTGGAATGGTTAAGAAGTGTGGCTTTGAATGCTTCTCTGTAATGTTTTCCATTTGCAAAACCACCCCCCTCTCCCTGAACGACCACGACAGAATTAAAAATGAATCGCAGTCATGTTACATGGAAGTGGTTATTTATTAACAGGTTGATATCGGTTGCTTTTATATTTGATTTTATAATGTTCGCAAGCGCAGCAGAGGGTTCAGAATCAGTTGAGGGTCGATCGGCTAGCTTAGGTAAGGTTTCGGGTGTTTGCGGTGGGGACCCCCGGGTAACCTGTCTGCTCACAATATGCCAATGTGTATGGGATACCTATGATAGCGAGTCCGGCGTGGGATGTGGTGATTACCTGACTTGTCACGATCAAACAAAACTGCAAAGATCAAACAAAACTATCGCTTGTCAGCAGTAGTGTCCAGAATTAGAAATACATTAGCTGTGCTCTATTTATATTCAAAGTGGATCAGTGGCGTGGCCGAGTTAGTAGGGCTTTAAACCCCAATTATATACTACCCTCGTCGCTCATTAAATCTAATTAAACCTGTTTTTAGTTCAGACGCCGTCTGCAATTTTCCTCAATCACAACCCGATTCAACAGCTCGAGTGTCAATCGGGGGAATACGGTATTTTAGCAACGCCTGTGCTGATTGGCTGAGATGGCTTGGGTGCGGGTGTTAGTAGTCCAGCCTGGTTCCCGCTAGGTAATGGTGCCCCACTGGGAAATCAGGCCACCAGCACCATGACCCAATATCCCACTCAGTCACATTATCCTGACACTGAGCTAACCAGTCCTTGCCCTATCCTATTAATGCTGAGCACCAGGCTAGTAAGCAACAAGTATCAATTTTATAATTAGTCATTTGTTTGACTCGACTTGGAACCCAACTCCCGACCTTCCTTCCGCACGCGAGGCCCGCGATCTACGATTAGACCACCACATCCAGTGCCATGAACCGCATGTTCTGGAGGTAATGGCGGCAGGGTGTGGGGAGGAGTGGTGGGTGGGTGTGGGGGTGGGTGGGTGATGGTGGACTGAGTGGAGGCTGTGTTTGTGGCAGGTAGCCTTGACTTTGCTAACTCTACTACATCCCTAGTGATCGCAACCCAATGGGGAACCGCTCTAGGTCAGGTGATGAGGGAATCCCATCTGTGACGTCATTCAATACAAATGGTTCAGAGTTTGTTGGTCGCCTCAACGGACTCTCCTGGCATGGCTAGGGATGGCCGAATGAGTTAGAGCGTCCGTCTCCTGTGCTGGTAGATCGTGGGGTCGTGGGTTCGAGTCCCGGTCGAGTCAAACAAATGACTTTAAAATTGATACTTGTCGCTTCCTAGCCAGGCGCTCAGCATTATTAGGATAGGGCAAGGACTGGTGTGCTCAGTGCCAGGATAATGTGACTGAGTGGGATACCAGGTCATGGTGCCGGCGGCCTGGTTTCCCAGTGGGACAGCACTATAAAGTCGCCATGAGTGCGCACTGTCACAAGTCGGTACCCGTCCTGATATGACCTTAGATGTTGCTAGGACGTAAAACAATAACAAACAAACCCAATACAATTCATATTCATCGCATGCTATCAGAACGTGTATCGAACACCCAATCTAGTCATGCTATCTCCTCAGAGCTGACGTCAGAAAAAATCTGACAAGTGGTGATGTATGACAGGAGGCGATGGATCGCAGAGTGGCAAGTGGCGCCCCCCCTAGTTTAGCGGAGGTTGGTGCAACTAGATGCGGCTGGGTGGGGAGCGCTGGTTCCGGCTAGTGTGGACGCACAACACCAATCTGGGAAGCATGCTCCAATTGTAATAATATGGGATTTAACAAATATATGGTCATAATGTTGACCCACGTAATACCCCTGTCACACTATGACGTAACGAGCCAACGTGAGCCTAACGTGATGATTTTTCGTCATTACGTTGCCGTACGTTGGGTTACGTTATGATGACGTCATAATGACGTTAGAGTGACGTCGAGCTACGTCTTGTTACGTCGTGTTACGTCGGCGCGCGTCAAGGTTTTGAACCTGTTCAAAACTTTCGACGTATCTCGACGTGAAGCCGTTACGTCGGGATGACGTGACAATGACATTAGGTAGACGTTCCGCGATCGTTATAGCAGCGTAAATGACGTTAGAGTCACGTTATGTCACGTCAGACCGACGGCCCGGGTGGGAGCAACGTGTGGGCAGCGTTTTGCACGTTACGGTCACGTTACGGTCACGTTATGGTCACGTTACGGTCACGTTACGGTCACGTTACGGTCACGTTACGGTCACGGTTACGGTCACGTTACGGTCACGTTACGGTCATGTTACGGTAACGTTATGGTCATGTTACCGTGGCGTTACGGTCGTGTTACGGTCACGTTACGTCCACGTCGCACCCGTTACGGCGACGTTATGCTCATGTTACACTAACGCCCGGTCACGTCGCCAATTACCCCTCCCCTCTAACGTTGTCATGTTACAGCTAACGTCACGACGTACACCGACGCTACTTTCATGTTATGCTCACGTCCACAATTTGCATATTACGCCCATACGTCGACGTAATATAATTATTTTCACGTTCTGCCTACGCTGACGTAGTCACGTCGTAGTGTGACAGGGCCATTAAATGGTTGCCCCTTCAATGCTAGGTAATGCCTCGGTCACATACACGTTAGTGGACGTAGTTGAACGTAGTGGAGGCACACGTAGTTGAACGTAGTTGGACATAGTTGAACATAGTTGAGCATACTGGCATCTGTACTTGTCCATGATGTTAACTAGGTAATAACGTGGGTGAGCCGTGATGTATGATTTAATGTTTAGACATGTTCAAAAGTGTGCTACGTTAGAGGCTGAATTCGCGTCCGTGATGCTAACGTATTCTAGCATACTCTAGCATACTCTAGCATACTCTAGCATACTCTAGCATATTATAGCATACTCTAGCATGCTCTATCATGCTCTAGCATGCTCTAGCATGCTCTAGCATGCTCTAGCATACTCTAGCATACTTTGATGAAGCCCTGGTCACATAGCCGTTAGTGGACGTAGGTGAACGTAGTGAAGGCTAATCTAGTTGAATGTAATTGAACAAAGTTGACTGTACCGGCATCCATACCATAACATATTTATCCGTACCAAAACCTGCCGTACCTTAACGTATTTCAACGTAGTTTAACATACTTACACCACGTTTGACCCCCATCACACCAAACTAGTTCTCAAAATGTCCGACCACGTTCTAAAACGGGCTGTGGTCGGGGTAGACTGGGAGAACGTGGCTGCTCAAATTTTGGGCATGCTCAAAGTTTTAGAGCACCATTCCGTTCTAGCCTGTCCATTTCATTCGTAAATAGATGGTCAAAAATTGCTACTATATCCATTCCGTTCGCACACAGTTTGAGTCCATTCAGCAACATTTTCAAGAATGTAGTGAGAACTAGTTTGGTGTGATGGGGGTATTAGCCTCCACTACATTCACCTACATTCAACTACGTCCACTAAGGTGTATGTGACCGGGGCATCATAATGAATATGCTGGCGTAAGATTACATGGAGGTAATCTTATTCAGGTTTGATGTTGGCAGCGTGGTATAAGATTGACTCTTATGAATATCATGCTTAAACTATGGCGGTTTTGTGCGCGGCACGAGAAGTGTTGTGATCAAAGTTAGCATTTTCTCTTTTTCCTAAAGATTTATACCGCCTATCATGGATAAGTCTGGATAGACTTGTTTTCACCATGAGACAGTTGGTCCATAGAAAGCCCGAGCCTACGCTTTTACCGACCCAACAAATATTTAACCTTCCACTCCACATAGACATGGTATGAGAGCAACTGGCCTTTTATAGCGATGTAAGTTATACACAGCGGTGGAAATCCAAATTGTTTGTTTTGGTTTTACGTCCTATCAACAACATCTACGGTCATATCAGGACGGGTACTGACTTGTGACAGTGCACACCCGTGGTGACTTTATAGTTCTGCCTCGCTGGGAAATCAGGAACGTAGTCATGGCATCTCAATGGGGTAGTGCAGCACTATAAAGCTACCGTGACGGCGCACTAGCACCAGTCAATCCTCCTATGTAGCATATTACCTCAGATGGTACTAGGAGGAAAACCTTCATTATTCAATCACTTACATCTGTTCCCTTTGACTTCGTGTGTTTCTTGGGCCGGGGGGGGGGGGGGGGCTGGGTGGGGTGGGGTGCGGGGGGCGGGGGGGGGGGAGGGGGAGGAGAGGAGGGAAAGGGGGGGAGGGTCTTTTTGTGTTGTTGACTTTCTTTTAATTCCTTTCAGTTCCCGGGATTCAGTGAAGTGACATTTGATTCGCTAATCGATATTGCCAGACTACAGCCCCTTTGGCTCGAACGCTATCGTGCTTTAAAAGTAAACATACTTCAGTTCACAGTGGTTGATTGGTAGAGCAGTACATAAGTGCCTTTAATAAATAATTGTTTTAGGGGATGTTGAGTCTAGTTTCTGTGTGATGTTGGTAGGACTATTCTGATCTAATGGTGCTGTCACATTACGACGTTTCTCGCCAACGCGCATCGACGTGTGTCACTTTTTGGCGAAACGTCGGGAAGCGTTACGCGTGCATTAGACGCGCGTTAGGTGTGCGTTACGCACGCGTTAGGCGCGCGTTGGTACACGTCGGTACATTCTGGTTGACAGCGATGGTCATCGAGGAACGTTGGCGCTCATCGTGGCATGTCAAAAGTTTTGTGCTTGCACAAAACTTTCGACATGTGCCAACGTATGGGTGCCAACGTTATGGGGACGTGTAGGGGCGCATCAAAATACATTAAACACGCTGGACTAACGTTATGTGAACGCCAAGCACACGTCGCGCACGTGTTTGGGTCGTCCCCACACTTTGCGCCAAAATGTTGCTTTGTTGTTTTATGTCCTAGCTACATCTAAGGTCATATCAGGACGGTGCGCCAACCTCTTTTTTTTTTTTTTTTCATGACGCATCGACACACGTTGGCCGCGTGCTACTAACACCCTGCACTGACGTCAAACTCTTTCCCAAACCGCCAAAAAGTTGGACTTGTCTCGACGCGTACAACTTATTTTGCGCGTTGGCGGCGTGCCGGCGAGAAGCGTCGTAATGTGACAGCCCCATAATGATTAGCACGCTATCCCCGCAATGGTCAGGTGGGTTGGTTGTTGGAGTTTTACGTCCTGCCAACATCTAAGGTCATATCAGGACTGGTTCCGATTTGAGACAGTGCGCAATCATGGAAACTTTATAGTGCTGCCCCACTTGGAAACCAGGCTGCCAACAACAGGATATCCCATTCAGTCATATTATCCCGATACTGAACCAACCAATCCTTGCCCTATCATAACAATGCCGAGGGCTAAGCTAGGAAGTGATACGTATCAATTTATAAATGATTGGTTTGACACGAGAAGGGTTCGAACTAATGGGTTCGAATCCCACGATCTAGCAAAACTGAAGACGGACGCTCAAGTCATGGTTGGAATGGTAAGAAGTGGGGATTCAAACCCTGATTTAGTTCCAATATTTCCATGTTCCCTCCCCCCCTCCCCCCCCCCCCCCCACGACATTATCATTACATGTATTGCTTCGCTCTAATTTCTATCCGGCCAATTTGGCAGTTATCAATCAACATAAATAATCTGACCGGTAAAACATTATCCTGACACTGAGCCAGCCATCCTTGCCATATCCTAATAATGCCGAGCACTTACAACCTTCACTGTGTGGTTGCTTTAATTTACTGTGCACACCTATATTAGCTCCAAGCACATTCTGAGTGATGGTACCGGACGCGCTTGCCGAATCGGTAGAGCACACAGACGTTAGATTCCAAGTCGAGTCAAAGCAATGACTTATAAAAATTGAAACTTGTCGCTTCCTAGCCTGGAGCTCAGCATTAATATGATAGGACAAGGACTGGTTGGCTCATTGTCAGGATAATGTGACGGAGTGGGATATCGGGCCATGGTGCCGGCGGCCTGATTTCCCAGTGGGGAAGCACTATAAAGTCGCCATGAGTGCACACTCTCACAAGTTTGTACCCATGCTGATATTACCTTAAATGTTGCCAGGACATAACACTCCAACAAAGAAACAAAACTGAGTGATGTATGCTGTATATATTCCTCTCTTCTCTAAGTTATGTTAATAACCACGATAAGCTCGATGGCAGGAAGACCAGTGACCCAGCGCTGAATAAAATAATGTTCAGAAAAATACATTTATTCGTCAGAAGTAGCAGTAGAGCGATCAAAGTGATCCAATGTTGAAACGATTAAGAGAATTCTCAAGTGTCTTTTTCATTTTGCACAAAACAGAACAATGCAATAAATTTGTCATCTTTGTTACTCTCCAGCCAGATACTTGGTTACATGGAGCTTGAACTCAGCCCAAGTTGTGCTTTGAAGCATAATGTTCCACCACAGCCCGGCTCACACTCATCTATACCTAGATAAAAGATTCACCCAGTACTTGTAGTACACAGGTGAAGGACAACGTAGTGCAAATATGGGCGAAAATAGGTTTAGTATGGAACATGAAGTAGAAACTGTGGCTCCAGTATCAAATGGCTACCCATATAGGCACAGAGTTGGTGAAATGGGCGAGAATGCAAAAAGACAAGATGGCAGACGCAGAACACCGTCGATTTCACTTTTAAATCTTATTAAACTAGATATTATATTATATTTTTCAACTCAAAGGTAGCTGGCTATCAATAAGACATATGTAAAGAATAATTGTTGCTTCTTAGATTGTGAAATTAGGCTCTCAATTCATTAACCCGCTTTTTCGACCGTTTTTATATAGGGTTGGTATTCACCCGTGTACTGCGACTGCAAGTACCGGGTGAATCCTTTATCTAGTCTATACCGAGCCCCTTTAAGTTGCTAACTGCATTTATTGCGCGACGAAATTGGTTTGGTCACAAACGGCGCCCAATAATCTAATCACATCACATGACGTAGCAGCATCTCCCCACCCTCCTATGGAT
This sequence comes from Branchipolynoe longqiensis, assembly GCA_030323885.1. Taxonomy (NCBI): domain Eukaryota; kingdom Metazoa; phylum Annelida; class Polychaeta; order Phyllodocida; family Polynoidae; genus Branchipolynoe; species Branchipolynoe longqiensis. Next base: position 57,656,113 of record CM059199.1, read on the forward strand.
GCAACCGGCATGGAGGCTATGTTTTCTTTAACAGCAACACATGTGTACTGACGCTTCGGTTCGAGGCTATTTGTACGTGATCTCTGACCTGAATGACCTATTTATGGCGTCTCGGCGTCTCCGGACGCATTCTGAAGCGCATCCCATGAAAACATTATGTGGGTCAGGGTCAAGGCGCATTTGATCCAATATAAGATTGAGTCACGTGATTTGGGCATTTTGTTTCTTATTTTTTATTTCTTATTATCGTATTTCTGATTATCTTTCTTCATATTTCCAGTGAAATATTCAGAACACAGTTAACTCAACAACATTGCCCAAAGTGTACACTCATCGGTGTGTTGTGTTACATTTGTTGAGTAAAGAAAGATTTCGATCACAGACAATTGGGTCTTCCTCATTCCACTGCTCCTTGCCTTATCTAAAGGCCCTGTCACATTACGGCGTATGGCGGGAGCCTATTGAAAACCTACGTAAGTCCTGCGCGTGCTGGCCTATCATGACCTTTGGTGACCTATCGGGTGTTTTTGAGCATATGCGTAACCTATGAGGAGCGTACGAGGAGCATAGGAGGAGCGTATGAGAGCGTACTGTGACATTTTTTGATGGTTTTGATTGGCATATGGAACCTATGCATAGCGTATGCGTACCGTATGCGTATCGTATGCGTAGCGTATGCATAGCATATGCATAGCGTATGCATAGCGTATGCATAGCGTATGAGCGTATGAGTAGCGTATGAGTCAAAATCGATGTCAAGACCTATGGCATACGCTTGGAATACGCTGTGCATATGCTAGGAGTACGCTCCCATACGTAACTCATAGGTTATGCATACACTACATATGCTAGAGATACGCCGGTGATGCAAGTTGAGCGTATGCCTAACCTACGCTGGCACACCCCTAGCGTACGAGGAGCGTACACCGGCATATGAGGAGCATACACTGGCGTATGAGTAGCGTATGAGTAGCGTATGAACCATACGCTCCCATAGGTCAAGATTATTTGAGCATGCACAAAAAGATTTGGACGGACGGACATGAGAAAGCATATGGCGGCATACAACGGCATACGCCGGCATAGGCCGGCACATGACAGCCTATGCATAGCATATGCATAGCGTATGGCGGCGTATGGCGGCGTAGGGCGACGTATATGACGTAATGCGCCTACGCCGCCGTACGCTCCCGCAAAAAAAACTAATGTGACAGCCCCATTACTAACGCCGAGCACCAGGGTATGTATACATTTTTAAGTCATTAGTTTGACTTGGCCAGGTTTCAACTCCACAGCGTCCGGTAAGCGCACAACTCATTCGCCCATTGTATCTGGCTATTTGTTATAATGCTCCTGAAATATTCAATCCCCACTTATTTAATAGCCGATAAGAAATCCTCATTCTCTGACGTCAGACCTGATGTAAATACGATGCCCGAATAACATCGGATTACGATGTAAACAAAAAGCCATGGAAAATCATATGTTTTAATTATTCGGGGTGGGTGGGGGCAGAGGGGGGGGGGGGCGTTGGGCGGGGCTGGAACGAAGGGGTATTAAAGGATTAATTGATTTGATGTATCTAATCTGCAATATTAGAAATAGTTAGCTAGGAAAGCACAATGTGAATACTGCATTAAGTGATGTACTTGAAGAAGCTGGGGTAGACTGGTGATGCTCTTTGCTGAGTCAAAAGGAATTTAAAAGTCTTGATTATGTTGCAACATCTAATCGATATCAGACTTTCAAAGTAAGAGTAATATCCATGTTGAAATGTTTTTGCGAAATCAGAAATCCGATGTAGATTTTCCAATATTTTTAAAACATGGAACAGACGTTGGCATGCCGACGTCAAAGTAATGTAAAAAATCTGTTTGCAAATATTCAGATCAATTCGCAACATCTAACTGACATCAGGCTTTAGATGAAAATCGTTTGATTTGTCTGCAACCTCTGAGAGACACTAGACTTCCGACATCAAACGCCTCTGACTTATTCTGATGTTGATGCAACATTTATTAGTGGACTGGGTCTCGCAGTGGGCGGTGGTGGTATGGTAGGGGAGCAAGGCTGTACATAAACATGCATGGCCTCAGTAATATGTGTCTAATCAGCGACTTGTGATTCTGGTGTTATTTTATAACAGAATCCTATGAAGCTCAATAAATGTTCACTGTCACTGTATCTCTAATCATCGACTCGTGATCCTGGTGTTATTTCATAACAGAATCCTATGAAGCTCAATCAATGTTCATTGTCACTGTATCTCTAATCAGCGACTTGTGATTCTGGTGTTATTTCATAACAGAATCCTATGAAGTTCAATCAATGTTCACTGTCACTGTATCTCTAATCAGCGACTCGTGATTCTGGTGTTATTTCATAACAGAATCCTATGAAGCTCAATCAATGTTCACTGTCACTGTATCTCTAATCAGCGACTCGTGATTCTGGTGTTATTTCATAACAGAATCCTATGAAGCTCAATCAATGTTCACTGTCACTGTATCTCTAATCAGCGACTCGTGATTCTGGTGATATTTCATAACAGAATTATATGAAGCTCGATCAATGTTCACTGTCACTGTGTCTCTAATTAGTGACTTGTGATTCTGGTGTTATGTCATAACAGAATCCTATGAAGCTCAATCAAGGTTTGCTGTCACTGCATGGCATCTCTAATTAGCGAATCGTGATTCTGGTGTTAGTTCATAACCAAATTATATGAAGCTCAATCAATGTTCACACTCACTGTGTCTCTAATTAGCGACTCATGATTCTGGTGTTATGTCATAACAGAATCCTATGAAGCTCAATCAAAGCCGGCATGGAGTAGTTCTGATTAATTTTTAAATAAAGCATATAATGCATACGTAATATTTGTTGTTTCAAAGGGGGCGCCCTGATACAAAATAGTTGTATTATGTGCAAAGCTAAATTGAGCGATGCATTAGTATCACAATATAGTATGAACATTGGGTACATTGTGTCCTCACTGGAGAAATATGAATATATTTTCAGTTGTAAGCCAATAATTGAAACAAAACTTATTGATGTAATATTCTGCAATAACAAAATATCTAATTTTATTTGAAATTGAAAGCAAGTATCTACCATTTGATTAAGAAAAATAGAATTGTGCATAGGTAAGTCCATCAATGTGTTATTATCACAATATATTATGAACAGTGTTCCATTCTCTCCTCACTGGCAAAAATATGAATCAATTATCAGCTATATGTAGTGAGATTTAAAATAAAATATGCGTGTTTCTTTGGGTAAATGAATGTAATTCAAATAAATCTTCCGTCAGCGCCATAACACTGGTCTTCTGGCCGTAAGTGTTACAGGTATATTGGTTATTTACACATTTATTTTTTTTAACATGGTTTATATAGTTTCTTGAAATGTGAAGTAGATTCTGAAATTGTACATGGTATTCGTAACATGCGTAATTCACGGGATTGAGGGGGGCCCCCACAAAATCAACTATGGTGGCGCCACCCACCGGGAAATGCTGAAACTAACATCACACTAGCCCGGCACCACCACGCTGACTGGCGGATCGGTTAAGAACTAAGCAGCCACCCACCACCTCCAGGGCCCGTATGCATGGAGCAGTGTTAGCGGGGTGTGTTGTTAAGCCTCTAACACTGGGTAGCTATCACCGTTTATCAGCGTGGTCAAGAACTATGTTAAGCCATATGCATGAGCGCGTAAACGGTGAGTGTTAGCTAAACGTGAATGTATTTATAGATTTGGGAAATCCCTCTGCACCTGAGCCACCGAGCACCGCTACTTCACAATATCGCCGCCGTTTTGGCGATGGCGCCGGCGATTTGTTTACTTTACATTCGTCGATTCGACAATATTAATATCGCCGCCTCTGCGGCGGCAACGTTAATCTCGCTTCGATTTTAGGGTTAATTTAATAAAAATTTCACTTATTGCGTATGTAATTCTGTTAAATATGATAGCATTGAATAGATTTGGGCCGAGGCGGCGGCGGCGGCGATGGACAGTATGGATATCGACGTCCATGCGGTGACGGAGATTTGTCGACGTGCGACAGTATGGATATCGACGTCAGCGATTTGTTTACTTTACATTCGTCGATTTGACAATATTAAAATCTCCGCCGATGTACTGTCGGCGTGAAATTCGCTTCGGATTTATGGTTAATTTGCTGAAATTTCACTTATTGCGTATTTAATTCTGTCAAATATGATAGCATTGAATAGATTTGGGCACCATCTTCACACTAACCTAACACTAACACCGCTGTAAACCTGCTATGAGCAGAGTTAGAATTTCCGAGTTTAAACTCACGGTGTTAGGGCTAACACTGCTCCATGCATAGCGACTTTTCGGCGCTAAACCAGAAATCCCGCCCTAACCGCGGTTTGGCTCGCTAACACCGCGTCATGAATACGGCCCCAGGGCCGTAACACCTCCCTGTACGGGAGTCAAATTTCCCGCCAACACGGTCACGTGACTGAACCCCGCCAAGTTCAAACGACACAACGCCCGAAACGACCAACACAAAAGGATCTATACCCTTTCCTTCCCACACCCACCCACACTGCTGAGGAAACAACTAAACGGGTAGGGTTGAGGGTTCGAGCCCCACCCACATGACATTGACATTTGACATTGAACTTTGAACTTTGAACTTTGATGAACTGATGACCTTTTGATTGATTGTTACATAATGCTCATTTGGCCTCATCGAATTTGAATTGAAATTGAAACCAAGTATCGACCAATTATTTGTCGTTGTAATTTCCTCTGCTCACACCTTCTACTCCACCATTACTGCAGAAGGAGAGAACGCCAACTTACCAGAACGCCACACTGTAGTGCTCCAGTTGGTTGCACGCCAAATAGGCAATGTAATGAGAAAATGAAAATGTGCACTAGAGCGAAGAGCGGGTCTGCAAATCAGGAAAAGCGCAGAAGTACATCGATTCGCTGACGAAACAAAGCCACATGCAGAGCATTGCAATGGAGTCCACTTATCTCTAGTTGGCCCCATCTACAACAGCGACCAGGCGGGATGGCTGAATGAGTTGAGCTTCCGCCTCCTGCGTTGGGAGATCTGGGGATCCAAACCGATGGGTTGGTGGGTTTGAGCCATGGTCTAATCAAACCAATGACGTAAAGATTGATACTTTTTGCTTCCTAGCCAGGAACTCGGCATTATTAGGATAGGGCAGGGGCTCAGTGTCCGGATAATGTGACTGAGTGGGATATCAAGTCATGGTGCTGGTTGCCTGATCGCCCAGTGGGGAAGCACTATAAAGTCGCCATTAGTGTGCACTGTCACAAGTCGGGACCAGTCCTGATATGACCTTAGATGTTGCTAGGACGTAAATCAACAACAAGCAACACCAACATCTACAACAGCGCTGTGTTATAGTGTATGTACAATATTAAACAGGAGGGTTTGAGTTAAGTAATTTCGTGAGCTTTTTGTTATTGGAGAAGAGGGGTGGTGGTGTGCGTGGGGACGGGAAGTAAAGGTGTTAGGTAGGTGGGGGGGGGAGGAGGGAGGTAGGTGGGGGAGGTGTGTAGTAGTTGGGGGAGGTTGAGGTAGGTGGGGGAGGTGTGAGGTAGATGGGGGAGGTGTGAGGTAGGTGTACATACCCATCAGACGGCGCCACTACATGTTTCCCGCGCCATGCCTCTGTACATGCCCATCAGATGGCGCCACTACATGTTTCCCATGCCAAGCCTCTGTACATACCCACCAGACGGCGCAATTACATGCTTCCCGCACCATGCCTCTGTATATACACACCAGAAGGTGCCACAACATGTGTCCCATGTCATGCCTCTGTTCATACCCACCAGAAGGCGCCACTACATGCTTCCCACGCCCTGCCTCTGTACATACCCACAAGAAGGCGCTACTACATGGTTCCGGCACCGTCCCTCTGTATATACCCACCAGATGGCACCACTACATGGTTTCCGTTCCATGCCTCTGCGTATACGCACCAGAAGGCACAACTACCTGGTTCCTGCACCATGCCTCTGTACATACCCACCAGAAGGCGCCACTACATGGTTCTCGTGCGATGCCCCTGAATATACCCACCAGAAGGCACCACTACGTGGTTCCCGCTCCGTGGCTCTTCGCATACCTACCAGACGGCGCCATTAGATGCTTCCCGCACCATGCCTCTGTATATACCCACCAGATGGTGCACTATATGGTTCCCGTGCGATGCCTCTGTATATACCCACCAGACGGCATCACTATGTGGTTTCCCTGCCGTGCCTCTGCACATACCCACCAGACGGCACCACTACGTGGTTCCCGCAGAATACCTCTGCGCATGCTCCCCCGACGAATGTCGGGCCCAGGCATCGGGTGGCGTCCCGCACGTGCACACGGCTATTGCGTTGCATCAAACGGAACGCCGAATTTGCCCGGATGTCGTAATTGCGGAGGGATGAGAATCGCTCGTCAGCAAATGGGGCTTGCACGACTAATAAATAACTGCAGGAAATGGCCACACTCGCACAAAAACCAAACAAATCACCGATCCATAGAAGTTGTATTTTGTGTTTGCGTAGTGCGGTTCACCACTGATTGACATCCCCAGGTTCAATTCCAGTGACGGAGCTATAATTATGTGGCTAGGGTATTCTGGCGTTCTCTGTGGCGGAGTGGTTAGAGTGTCTGACTTTTTTCTAGGTCAGACTCCTAATCTGAGGGTCGGCGGTTTGATTCCCTGTGCCCCCAGCTCTGCCAATTTGGATTTCCACTGCTGTGTATAACTTACAGCGTCATCAAAGGCCGGTTGCTCTCATACCATGTCTATGTGGTGGGTCGGTAAAAGTGTAGGCTCGGGCTTTCTATCGACCAGCAGTGGAGTGGGGAAGACCAGTCGTCTGTGACTGGGATTTCCCCTGCTTGGGACAGCTAATGTACCAACAAACATGAGAGACAAATAAGTGTTCACACTTCCTGTCTACCATTCGCTATATCGCAATAATCAGCAACTTAATTTGAATACTGGTGGTGTTGTCAGGTGGGGGTAGTTCATGTTGGTAAATTACGGGATGGCCGAATGAGTTACAGCGTCCGTCTCCCGTGTTGGTAGATCGTGGGATTGTGGGTTCGAACCCTGGTCGAATCAAACCAATGACGTAAAAATTGATACTTGTCACTTCCTAGCCAGGTGCTCGGCATTATTAGGATAGGTCAAGTTAACGAATACTACTTATGGCCAAACATACCGATGACTTGTCTCAGCATACACCAGCATACACCAGTGTATGCCAACATGCTGGTGCAAAATCACATACATTGGCATACACTGATGCAATATGGCACAGTGTGACAGTGCTTTTAGATACTGGTGCATTTATTAAGTATTTGTTTCTGCATTGGTGAAAGGATGCTGTAACAAACCACAATGGGATGGGATCCTCTCCCACAGGCCTGTATGTCATCTGCGTAGATGTACATAGTAGGCTAAGTTATCATATACAGGTTAGGAAAAAACTTGAAAATTAAAAAAAAACTAATATAGAAACTACTAACACCCAAAACCGCAAAGGTTGGCCCGAGAAAGATCAGGTAAAGACTCCTGAGTGCGGGACCAGACCAATCTAGTACCACAGCTGTCCAGCGTTGAAAACAAGCACCCTCACAGGAGCTTATACGTTATGGGCAGAATAAAAAACTTGTCACAACAAAAATAAAATAAAAATTGAAGGTAATACTAGGGCAATTTAATAGAACCTGTTTCTAGCCTTCGTCTTTAGAGTTTTGGCCTGCTTGCCAAAACTAATTTGACATGTTTGCAATTCAAATATCTCAAAGGATTACCATTCAAAATAAAAGTTACCTCAAACTAACGTAAAATAGATAAAAGTGATCAATCTAATATATTTATCTAAAAAAAATGTCATAAACTAAAAACCATCGGACTATGCAACTTTAATCAACAAATATTTCAACAAAGATAAAACTGAGCTTCTGGGTAGGTAGTAGCTCCTGATTTATATAATGTGCTATATTTCTGAGGATGCGCTATATTTGGGTTATATGGGTATATGTTGAATTTGTAAACATATCGCTATATTTGTGAGCACTTTGCTATATTTTGGAACGATTTCTTATTTTTGTGAGAAATGTGCTAATTTGGTGAGCACGTTGCTATATTTAGGAACAATGTTCTAATTTTGTGAACATGTTGCTATATTTGGGAACAACGTCCTAATTGTGTGAACATGTTGCTATATTTGGGAACAATGTCCTAATTTTGTGACCATGTTATATTTGGGAACAATGTCCTAATTTTGTGAACATTTTGTTATATTTGGGAACAATGTCCTAATTTTGTGAACATGTTGTTATATTTGGGAACAACGTCCTAATTTTGTGAACATGTTGCTATTTTTCTGAACACCTAGCTATTTTTTCTTTACACCATGCTATATTTGAAAATAACCTACGTGCTATATTTGCAAACAACATGCTATATTTGTGAACATGTTGGCCAGACCAGGAACCGACGCCTTTTATTCAATGTGCAAATAAGTAATTTCGGGCGCTAAATATTGTAGTAGTCTGCACTGAACTCTCAGGCAAGGAGCCACATAGACAGCTAGCCAGGCGGGGATAGGGTGATTGAATCACGTAGCCTAGGTATCATAATGGTGAGCATATTAGTCCCGAAATTGCAAGAAAAGTAGGTTCCAAACCAGCTCCGGAGACAATATTTCCCATCTTCTTCACCAACCCCACTCCAATGATTATATCATGGTTGGTTAGTTGTTGGGGTTTTACACTGGCAACATCTAAGGTGATACCAGGATGGGTACCAATTTGTGACAGTGCACACTTATGGCAACATTATTGTGCTGCCCCACTGGGATACCAGGCCATCAGTACCATGACCTGATATCCCACTCAGTAACATTATCCTGACACCGACCCAACCAGTACTTGCCTTATCCTAATAATACCGAGCGCATGGCTAGGAAGTGACAAGTATAAATTTGTACGTCATTGGTTTGACCCGACCAGTGTTCGAAGCTACCAAAATGGGAGACGACGCTCAACTTATTTGGCCATCCCATCTGGTTATATATCATGGAAACTTTGGTGAAACAGGCCTCTGGTGCTGACCGGAGACAAGTCTCCCCCCCCCCCCCCCCCCCCCCCCCCCCAAGGCCAACCCGGGGCTTGGCTGGCAGACGGGAAGTATGTCGTAAACTACCATCACTGCTGGCGGGCATGCGAAGGAATACAGCAAACATCTAATAATCTAATGGCGGAGGAGAAAGAGCCTGGTATTCTCATAAAAGCGCTTTGTGGGATTTTGGGGGGTTTTGGCTCTTTTATCTACGCACAGCATTTTGTGCAATTATTGAGTTCTATGCAGTTTTGGTGCTGTGTGTGGTTATATTGTTTCATGTAGTAATAGTAAACATTTTGTATAGTGGGTGTTCGAGTCTGTGCCTATGTAGGTAGGCTAAAGTGAAAAACAATACAGACGGAGAGAAAGAGAGAAAGTAAAGCAAAAGTAAGAGTGTAAGAGAGAGTCCAAGCCCCTCTGGTTTGTTATACATAGTACATGGATTCTTGGTATAGGATCATAGCATTCACTCCAACCAATAGGGATTCAGCATTCCCAGTTCCTCCAATAGGGACTCAGCATTCCTGGTTACCATGACCACAGTGGTCTGCCGACCACCAGAGCTGGTTGACCTGTGACCACCACCAACCTTGACCCCTGTGTGCATTGACCCCTACCGCAGCAGAGAGCCAGGCCCTGAATGCAATCACACCCAGCACTGCCAATCATCCCTATGTCTATAATTACCAGCCCTCAAGCATGGGCCAAGCCATATATATATACACACCATACATATGCACACACTCTTGACCGGCCACACAGAATAATAATAGAGTATTTCATTTCCCCCCTCAGCTGATTATCGGAATATTTTACAGTGGTATATGTACTGTTAGTGCTTTGTGTACATCTAGAGCTTTGTGTATATTTAGCACTTTGTGTACATCTAGTGCGTTGTGTACATTTAGTGGTTTGTGTACATTTAGTGGTTTGTGTACATTTAGGGGTCTGTGTACGTTTAGTGCTTTGTACAGCACTTTGTGCAGATCTCAATGTGTTGGGCAATTATGACACTTTGTGCCATCATAGCACTTTGTGCAGTTATAGCACTTTGTGTAGTTATACCACTTTGTGCGGTTATAAGACTTTGTGCAGGTATAACATTTTGTGCAGTTATAACATTTTGTGCAGTTATAGCACTTTGTGCAGTTATAGCATTTTGTGCAGTTATAGCATGTTGTGCAGTTATAGCACTTTATGCGGTTATAGCACTTTGTGCAATTATAGCATTTTTTGCAGTTATATAACACTGGCCAGCATTGAAAACAAGCCTGAATACCCAGGCTTATATGCTATGGACAGTATAAATACAGCCTCAATAAAAAAATAAAAAAAACAAAAAAAACACTTTGTTCAGTTCTAGCACTTTGTGTGGTTGTACCACTTTGTTCTCTTCTAGCACTTTGTGCGGTTGTAGCACTTCGGGCAGTTATAACACTTTGTGCATTTATAACACTTTGTGCAGTTATAACACTTTGTGTAGTAATAGCACTTTGTGCAGTTATAACACTTTGTGCAGTTTTATCACTTCTTGTGGTTATAACACTTTGTGCAGTTATATCACTTTGTGCAGTTATAACACTTTGTGTGTACTTATAGTGCTTTGTGTACAAGTAGAACACTTGGTATACAATTATAGTGTTTTGTGTAAACTTATAGTCCTTTATGTAGACATAAAGCACTTTGTGTACACTTATAGTGCTTTGTGTACATATAGAGCACTTTGTGTACACTTAAAAAGCTGGGTGTACACATAGTGTGCTTTGTGTACACATACAATGCTTCGTGTACAATTACAATGATTTGTGTACACTTATAGTGCTTTGTGTACATGTACATCACTTTGTGTACAATTATAATGATTTGTGTACATTCATAGTGCTTTGTGCATGCATACATCACTTTGTATACAAGTATAATGCTGTGTGTACACGTATAATGCTGTGGGTACACATACAACAGTTTGGGTACAACAATAATGATATAATAATGTACACACTTAGAGTGGTTTGTGTACATCTACTGCGCTTTCTGTACAAGTATAATGATGCGGGTACACTTATAGTGCTTTGTGTACAGATACAACACTTTGTATACAATTATAATGATTTGGGTACACTTATAGTGCTTTGTGTACAGATACACCACTTTGAATACAATTATAATGATTTGGGTACACTTATAGTGCTTTATGTACATGAACAGTGCTTTGTGTCTAATTATAGACGGGATGGCCGAATGAGTTAGAGCGTCTGTCTCCCATGTTTGGAGCTCATGGGATCGTGGGTTCGAATCCTGGTTGAGTCAAACCAATGACTTAAAAATTGATACTTGTCGATTTCTAGCCAGGCGCTCGGCATTATTAGGATAGGGCAAGGAGCAGTGGAATGAGGAAGACCAATCGTCCCCGATTTAAATTTCCCCTGCTTAAACAACTAATGTACCCCCGCCCCCAAAAGCGCTGTGTGTACACTTATGTCACTTTGGCACACATACAGAGATCTGTGTCTAATTATAGCGCTGTGTGAACACTTATATCACTATGGTACACATACATAGATTTGTGTCTAATTATAGTGCTGTGTGCACATTTATATCACTTTGGTACACATACATAGATTTGTGTCTAATTATAGCACTTTGTTTACAATTTTATCACTTTGGTACACATACCGTGATTTGTGTCTAATTATAGCGCTTTGTGTACACTTATATCACTTTGGTACACATACAGAGATCTGTGTCTATTTATAGCGCTGTGTGTACACTTATATCACTTTGGTACACATACAGAGATTTGTGTCTAATTATAGCACTTTGTGTACACTTATATCACTTTGGTACACATACAGATCTGTGTCTATTTATAGCGCTGTGTGTACACTTATATCACTTTGGTACACATACAGAGATTTGTGTCTAATTATAGTGCTTTGTGTACACTTATATCACTTTGGTACACATACAGAGATCTGTGTCTATAACCACACAACACACACTACCGGATTTGTGTCTAATTATAGCGCTTTGTGTACACTTATATCACTTTGGTACACATACAGAGAATTGTGTCTAATTATAGCGCTTTGTGTACACTTATATCACTTTGGTACACATACAGAGAATTGTGTCTAATTATAGCGCTTTGTGTACAATTATAGCAGTATGTGTACAGTTAGAGCTCATGATGCACACTTGTATCCCGTTGTTCATCACACTACCCACGGCCCCCCCCCCCCCCCCCCCCACACACACAACTCTTGTACGGCTTCCCGCCCTCTCGACGCTTACTGTGCTTTGTGCACATAAAACGTTCCACTGCCCAATCTGGGTGTTCGGTATAACGGTGATCTACTGTAATAGACGGAGGTTATTCCAGGGTTACGACAGCCAAGAGACCGCCAAAAGCGCCCATTGAAAACATAAACCAAGGCGTTCCAGCCAAACTCTCACCCTGTCGTCTGCTTCCGCTAAAGTAACAAAGTCATCTGCTGTTCTTCAATCAGATGCTATTTTTGTTTCTCTCTCTCTATCAACACTGAGCGTGAAAATGTTCGATTAGCAACAGAGTAGTCTCGTGGGATTAAATGTCGTCTGCTCCTTTGGTCTAATATGTCGATAGCTGATGGTGATAGCTGAATCTGGTGATGTCAAGTGTGATAGAGTGGGAAAAGCACTCACTCAGCTTTTATGACTGCATCCGGTTAAGAATGGCCGGATGGGGGGGGGGGGGGTGCCGGGGGGCGGGGGCGATACATGGTTTACCCTGTTAACGACTGCGGGACAATATGTAACTACCAATATTTAAAGGAATGCTACGTTATTTTTAATTTTTTTAATTTTTATTTAATGAGACCTCTAGAGCACATTGACTTTTCGCATCATTGGCTATTGGACGTCAAACATATGGTCATTCTGACATATTTCTTGATGCCATATAGGCTACTCTTTCTGATAAGCAGCAAGGGGTCTTTTATATGCATTACCCACAAACATAAACATAATCCAGTTGTGGACCACTGGTAGGAACGGAAAATAACCCAAACTGCAAATGGGTCTACTGAGAAGGATCGATAGGATGACCCAGACCTTCACAGGTGGACAGATGACTGCTACAACAATGTGTAAACCACCTTTTGAACAGTCCACCAGTTAAACAAAATTCCTTCCCTTCCACTTCTTTCAAACATCAAGTGTGAATTCCCCATCTCAAATGCAGGATTCGAACCCACGACCCTGCCATTGACAACCCATAATTTATGGCTTGAAAGCCGCCTCGCGTGATGTGACATCAACAGTCATAAATGCACGCCCATTTGTTTTGGTCTGGTCCTTTTGCGCATGCGCGTGTTTGGTACTGAACTAGGTTACCAGGACGCAGCCATGTTTGATGTGTCACGTGACTGAAAGGCTCCTCCATCTAGGAAGTCATGTAATTGCCTTGTGTGGTCATTTGTTATTCCGTTTCACATAACTCATTACACAGAGCACCGATATCACGTGATTAATTGATAAGAATGTTTTACAAATTGGACGCTTCCATTGATAGACGTTTACTCTGATACCCAGATACCTTTTTTTGTCTTCTTTTCATTTTTGTGTTCAAATTTGTTTATTAATTAAGGCCAATTAATCACAAACAATTGGCCTCCCTCATTGATATCCCATTTCAGATCACTAGGTAGCGACACGCATCAGTTGTAGTTTAAGACGCTGCTTTGACTCGGCCTGGGATCGAACCCAGGGATCGAACCCATGAATAGTGAGCGTGCTACTCCTGTAGCCATATTCTTGTGCTCATGAAGACAATCTAACTATTTCGGGTTGTGTAAATATTGCGTGGAAGTGAGATATATATAAAGACCCACACGGCAATCCTACCGTAGAGATAAATCCAATCGTTGTTTGTTGTTGTTTTACGTCCTAGCAACATCTCAGGTCATATAAGGGATATATGCCGTCAGCCTGCTTTGTTGAATGCTGGGGTTTTACATCCTGGCAATATCTAAGGTCATTCAGGATGGGTACCGACTTGTGACAGTGTGCACTCATGGTGACTTTATAATGCTGCCCCACTGTGAGACCAGGCCGCCAGCACCATGACCTGATATCCCACTCAGTCACATTATCCTGACACTGAACCAACCAGTCCTTGTCCTATCCTAATAATGCCGAGCGCCTGGCTAGGAAGCGACAAGTATACATTTTTAAAGTCATCGGTTCGACCAGCACAGTAGATTACTAGATATGACTTGCTGTTTCAGATTACCAAATTTGGAATTATGCAAATAATTGTTGCATGATTCATTTAAATTGCATTGGCCAACTATAAATTATTGGTGAGTATATGTTTGATTAGCACAGTCAAGCGTTACAGAGTGGAGGTTATACTGCCCCAGAGTCACATTCACGTTAGTGGACATCGTTGAACATAAGTTAACATAGTGGGGGCTAACGTGGGTCAAACGTGGTGTAAGTACAGGAAACTACGTTGAAATATGTTAAGGTGCGGCAGGTTTTGCTATGGATAAATATGTTACGGTATGGATAAATACATTATGGTATGGATAAATATGTTACGGTTCGGATGCCAGTACGCTCAGCTACATTCAACTATGTTCAACTACGTTAGCCTCCACTACGTTCACCTACGTCCACTAACACCTATGTGCCCAGGGCTTCATCCAAGTATGCTAGAGTATGCAAGAGCATGCTAGAGTATGCAAGAGTATGCTAGAGTACATTAGCAGTATAAATCTTCAACAAGCATCATGGATGCCAATTCAGCCCCTAACATAGTGTTCTTTTGAACATGTCCAAAGATTAAATTGGAACTCACGGCCCACCCACGTTATTACCAAGTTAGCATGGCAGAGAAGTATGGATACCGGTATGTTCAACTACATTCAACTACGTTCATCTATGGTAGCCTCCACTACGTTCAACTACGTCCGCTAACGTGTATGTGACTGGGTGTTTTTTCCTAATTTGTTCTTGAGTGGGAAAATATAGGAGGGAGGGTGTTTAGAACCCTTTAATTTAATTAAACTGCTCAAAAAGATTGTGTGGACTACTCGGTAGCAATCCATACCTACTTGATTGCAATGGAGCAATCCATACCTACTTGATTGCAATGGAGCAATCCATACCTACTTGATTGCAATGGAGCAATCCATACCTACTTGGTTGCAATGGAGCAATGTTGCAGCTGACAGGTTGACCAAGTCAGTTGAGCACCCATTTCCCATCAGGCAGGTCGCAGGGTTCGAAATCTGGCTGAATCAAACGAATGGCAATTAATACTTGTCAGTTCCTAGCTTGATGGTTGATTAATTAATTTAGCATATGTTCACATCAAATGTCTCTTAAATAAATAAGTTTTTCATTTTAAAGCAAAGATACTTCCGACTAAAGTAAGATAGACTATAATTATACCGACAAAACTAATATATTTATATCAGAACATGACAGAAACTCAAAACCATCGGACCATGCAATTTCTAAGTTGACAGCGGCAGCTCATTTGTTGGTCGGTCAGTCAGTCAGTGAATTGTCGCTGTCACTTTATCAGTCAGCCGACAATGGTAATTAGCCCCTTACTCAGTTACCCACCCACATGCTAATTAACCTCGTTAGCCATTTCGCATTTCAAATGTTAATGACCAGTTAGGCACTTCGGCGTTCGTACAGTCAATCAGCCAATCAGCGGCCAGAACCACAACGAGGTTCATTACGCGGGTGGGCGCCGCCAGGGGATGGAGGATGTGTTACTAAAGGTTCAATCGTCATTTCACTGTCAACTCGCACTTTGTCGTCTGATGTCACCAAATGTCGTCAGCCAGAGAAAATCGGAAATGTATTCATTGAACATTGTTGCTAGAGTCAATAACATCCGTACTTAATAAGCATTGGCCGCATAGTGTATCTGCATTATATATATATGCAAACAGTATACAGTAAAACCTCTCTAAATCGACCTGCCATGGGACCAACTATAAATGGTCCCTTTATGGAGCTGGTCGGCTTAGGGAGTTTATTTTATCGTTACAATGCTATTGTATGGGTGATCGTTTGGGAGCCAAAGGAACCGATCGATATCTGGGAGTGGTCGATCTGTGGAGGTGCTCGATTAGAGAGGTTTCACTATATATTTATTTATATGATATATATATTTATATTATATATATATATATATATATATATAGAAAGAGAGAGAGAGAGAATGAAAGTCGTACGATAGTTTGTAGTGTGCTAGATTGCCCGGCTGGTCCCCGGCTGGTCCCTGGCTGGTCCCCGGCTGGTCCCCGGCTGGTCCCTTGCTGGTCCCTTGCTGGTCCCTCGCTGGTCCCCGGCTGGTCCCTTGCTGGTCCCCAGCTGGTCCCTGGCTGGTCCCCGGCTGGTTCCCGGCTGGTCCCCGGCTGGTCCCTAGCTGGTCCCCGGCTGGTCCCCGGCTGGTTCCTGGCTGGTCCCCGGCTGCTCCCTGGCTGGTCCCCGGCTGGTCCCCGGCTGGTCACCGGCTGGTCCCCGGCTGGTCCCTGGCTAGTCCCCGGCTGATCTCCTGCTGGTCCCCGGCTGGTCCCTGGCTGGTCCCCGGCTGGTCCCTGGCTAGTCCCAGCTGGTCCCCGGATGGTCCCTGGCTGGTCCCCGGCTGGTCCCCGGCTGGTCCCCGGCTGGTCCCCGGCTGGTCCCCGGCTGGTCCCCGGCTGGTCCTAAGTGGTAGAGACTGGATATCAACACTGAGCATATCCTCAACTGCAATAACCCGGCGATCAGACAGGATGGCCGACTGAGTTTGAGCGTCCGTCTCCCGTTTTGGTAGATCGTGGGATTCGAACACACGGGTCCAAACCCTAGTGGAGTCAATCCAATCAGTTACAAATGTATACTTGTCACTTCCTTGCCAGGCGCTTGGCATTATTAGGATAGAGCAAGGACTGGTTGGCTCAGTGTCAGGATAATGTGACTGAGTAGGATATGGTGCTGGTTGCCTGGTCTCCCATTTGGGCAGTACTATAAAGTTACATTGAGTGTGCACTGTCACAAGTGGGTACCTGTCGCAATATGACCTTAGATGTTGCCAGGACGAAAAAGTCCAACAACCAACCAGCCATAGCCCAGATATGAATATCTTACTACTGCACCATCGCACACTCACCTCCGCCAGGTGCTTAGCTCAGGCCTCAGTCACACTAGGGCTTGTGACCACTTGTGACCACTTTGCGACCACTTTGCAACCAAAAGCCTGCAACCTCCTTGCGACCAAAGCAATAATACGGCAGGAAAAACAATGGTCGGCCATATGGTCGGCGTTCAGTCGGTGATTGGTCAGCGATCAGTTGGAAGCTGGTCGGCAAGCGCTGAAAATGGTTTTGGACGCGAGCAGGTTTTTGGTGCAGCCGCTCCAACCACCAAAGTGGTTGCCCAGAGGTTGATGACCGATAGCCAACCGGTTATCAACTGGTCACTGACCAGTTGCTGACCACTTGTGAGCATCCCATTTTGGTGGTCCCAAGGTGGTCGCAAAGTCATTGCAAGCGATCGCAAACGTAGTGTGACTTGGATATAATCAGACCAATAGCCCTAACCCCGCTGTAAGCGTTACTGGCCACCAGGCGATACCTTCGAACTCATTCGATCGGTGGCTTGGTTATTCATTCTCGTTCTGGAAATTGAACCTCGTGGCTTGTTAATCATTTTGTTTGTTTGTTGTTTTACGTCCTACCAACATCTAAGGACATATCACGATGGGTACCGACTTGTGACATCACATTCATGATGACTTTATTGTGCTGCCCCACTTGGAAACCAGGCCATCAGCACCATCCCACTCAGTCACATTATCCTAACACTGAACTATCCAGTCCTTGCCCTATCCTACTAATGCCGAGTGCCTGACTAGGAAGCAACGTGTATACATTTTTATGCAATTGGATTGACTCGACCAGGGTTCGGGCCCATGGGTTCGAATCCGACGATCTACCAACATGGGAGATGGACGCTTAATTCATTCGGCCATCCCGTCTGGTCTTTTATTTGTCCTTCATGTCCGTGTAAATCTGATTAGCTCTCTAAGAGCACCCGACCGACCCTTGCGCTCCTGTGTTAACTGCCACAATAAAGCTAATGGTAACAGTGGAGCATGCCGAAGGCCGAATTCCAGTTGAGTCAAACCAGATGTGGGTTCGAGTCCCGCTCTAGGCACAATATTGTCCATTTTCACCCCTCTATGGCACTAGTTGTGGTGGCCTTGACCATGTACAAGTTATGCATTGAATAGTTGTTGAACCTACCCTGTGTAGTATGATGGACATGCATTGCCTCTATGTAATAGTTAGCATTGAACCCTATATGAAGCCTATGGTGTCTCCAAAGGTAGCCATTAAGTTATTTTCATCAAAGCGTTAGGGGGGAACAGCGCATGTAAGTTGGGAAGATATTGGTAGTGTTTTCGTCGTTGCTTAACATGTTGGTATCCATAGCAACAAGCAAAAAGTTCCTTTGAAGTCAAGTTAGGTGGATAATAACTTAATCAATAGGATATATTTATTCAAAATATAATAGTAGCAACTGAAAACAGTAGCTTGGCATTTTGGTGTCCATAGCAACAAACAAAAGGTTGGGTGAGGCTCAGCCTGGATGAAAGGAGGGGAATTAGGGGAATTGCTTGGAAGCAGGCCTTCCGGTGTCCAGGCCGCACCCCAACCTCCAGTAACGCATAGTAGAAATGAACATATCAAAAGGAAAGTTACAGGAGAAATCGGAATAAGAACAATAGAAGTCACGAGAATTACATACATAAGGTGTTCTCTGTGGCGGAGTGCTTAGAGTGTCTGACTTTTTTCTAGGTCGGACTCCTAATCTGAAGGTTGATGGTTTGATTCGCCATGCGCCCACCTCCGCCAATTTGGATTTCCACCGCTGTGGATAACTTACAGCGTCATCAAAGGCCAGTTGCTCTCATACCATGTCTATATGGTGTGGGAGGTTAAATATACCTTGGGTCGGTAAAAGTGTAGGCTCGGGCTTTCTATCGACAAACTGTCTAATGGTGAAAACAAGTCTATTCAGACTTATCCATGACAGGCAGGATAAATCTTCAAGAAAAAAACCCATAATAATATTGGCATAAATACTTTGTACCTCACATAATAACTTAATGAAATTTATATATTCATATAAAACTATAGAGTAGCAACTGAAAACAGTGGCTTAGCATTGTTGGTGTCCATAGCAACAGGTGAAAATGTACTTTAGAATAAAGTTAGGTTGATTATAACTTAATCAACTTAATGTATTCATCTACAATAATATTGTAGCAACTGAACGCAATGGGACTATACACCATTAAATAGTGCAAGTCTGGTGATGGCAAGTACAGACCACGGATGAAGCGGGGCACTTAAGGATGAGGCAAGTAGGCAAGTAGGAAAGTAGGCAAGTAGGAAAGTAGGCAAGTAGGCAAGTAGGCAAGTAGGCAAGTAGGAAAGTAGGAAAGTAGGCAAGTAGGAAAGTAGGAAAGTAGGCAAGTAGGAAAGTAGGCAAGTAGGAAAGTAGGCAAGTAGGCAAGTAGGCAAGTAGGCAAGTAGGCAAGTAGGCACGTAGACATGGGGAATGGACTGGATGGGTTGGGTGTGGGTTTGGATGTGGGTAGTTTGTGTGGGTATGTAGCCTGGCCCCATTTCCCCCTGTGAAGGGTCTCCCCCTCCCCCTCCCCTCCCCCGCCACCCGCCACATGCCACCCGCCATAAGTCGGAATCGGTGTATTGATTGGCTCCGGGAAGCGCCCCATGCACCACGTGGTCGGTCAATACGGGGTGAGTCAGTCCGTGCCTATCGACGGCCGCCGGCCGCCGCCCGCCGCGCTCCGCCCGCCGCCCGCCGCCCGCCGCCCGCCGCCCGCCGCCTACCCACCCACCCACCCAACCAGTCACCAGACCACAGCCTCACCACCCTCAATAAATCATCCGACCCCATTCTCTTACCACAATCCTCACCACCACCCAAGTCACACACACATTCACCCTCACTGTCACCCACCCACACGCCCACCCACCAACCTACCCACACCAAACCACACCACACACACACACAG
This sequence comes from Branchipolynoe longqiensis, assembly GCA_030323885.1. Taxonomy (NCBI): domain Eukaryota; kingdom Metazoa; phylum Annelida; class Polychaeta; order Phyllodocida; family Polynoidae; genus Branchipolynoe; species Branchipolynoe longqiensis. The sequence goes on from CM059199.1 coordinate 57,676,363, forward strand.
TCACTAACCCCACCCATCCACACCGCCCCCACCCCCTCACTTACCACCCTACCCACCCCCACTCACACATTCACCCTCACTGTCACCACACCCACACGCCCACCCACCAACCAACCACACCAAACCACTCACAAACACACAACACACACACCGTCACTAACCCCACCCATCCGCACCACCCCCACCCCTCACTACCACCCCCACCCCCACTCACACCCCCACACACACCCTGAGTACCACCCACACACTCCCTCCACATCACACACATCCCACCCCGCCATACCGCTCCTGTGAAAGAATCTGCCTCCCTCTACCGGTTGCCAGTAGAGTCACATCCCACATTCCCCCCCCTCTCCCCACTCCCACTCATCCTTTCCCAATTCCTCCTTCCGCCTGAACTCCTCACACACCCCGTGACCTCCCCACACCCTCCTCCCCACCCCTTCCCTCCTTACCCTAACCCTCCCACTCTACCATCCCCCATCATCCTTCCCCGTCCCCTGGACACCCCCTCCCTCCTCTGTACACCCCTCCCCCCTCCCCCTCCTCTGTACACCCTCCCCCCCCTCCCTCTCCTATGTACACCCTCCCCTCTCCCCCTTCCCTGGTCAGCCTATGAAATCCTGCCCCCAAAGCCAGTATGAAATCCTACTATGATCTCCTATGGTTGCGGGCCACCGCATTTATATGGGGTTTTGAATGCTATTGATGGCCGATCCCGTTCGTTGGTATGTGGAGGTTATGGTTACTTTCATTATGTTCTCTCGTGGTATTAGCTGTACTGCTCAACAAGGCTATACTGCGCTGATATCATGTATGATGCGTAAGGTTCATAGCTCCCCCTTTGTCTCTCTGTATTAGATGAATGATATATTAGAACTTACCCCATAGTAGATACAACACACGACACAACATGCGATCCCAGTTCAGCACCAGCAGAAGTGTAGGTAGATAAGATCTTGAATGCTTAGTTTTATTCACTTATATAATGTTTTCAGATACATACAACAGTGGATGTTATAGACCTCCTGATTGGCTATTACACTCATGCACACCAGTCATTCCTCTCCCTAACATAATCCACCATTGGCTGCCTTCAGGACTCACCCCCCTCCCAGCTCTGGCCACCACCTAGCCATCATGGGATTACCACATAACATGATTGTGACCGTGTGGCTGGGCAAGATAAGGGGGGTGGATTCTGCTTAAAGGAGCACTTCTTCCCTCCCCCAGTGTTAGATTTATAAAGGTAGTACTGTTTCCCATTTGGCCATCTCCTCTGTACACCCTCCTTCCCCTCCCCCTCGTCTGTACACCCTCCTCCCCCCCCTCGTCTGTACACCCTCCTTCCCCTCCCCCTCCCCTGTACATGATCCTTCCCCTCCCCCTCGTCTGTACACCCTCCTTCCCCTCCCCCTCGTCTGTACACCCTCCTTCCCCTCCCCCTCCCCTGTACATGATCCTTCCGCTCCCCCTCCTCTGTACACCCTCCTTACTCTCTCCCTCCTCTGTACACCCTCCTTCCCCTACCCTCCCCTGTACACCCTCCTTCCTCTCTCCCTCCTCTGTACACCCCCTTCCCCTACCCTCCCCTGTACACCCTCCTTCCTCTCTCCCTCCTCTGTACACCCTCCTCCCCCCCCACCCCTCCCTGTACACCCTCCTTCCCCCCCCTCCTCTGTACACCCTCCTTCCCCTCCCCTCCCCTGTACACCCTCCTTCCCCTCCCCCTCCCCTGTACACCCTCCTTCCCCTCCCCCTCCTCTGTACACCCTCCTTCCTCCCCCTCCCCTGTACACCCTCCTTCCCCTCCCCTCCTCTGTACACCCTCCTTCCCCTCCCGGGTTCACCCCTTCCCTCCCCCATCCTTATTCACTCTCATTCCTTCCCCTCTCTGCTAGTCATCATTCCTTCCCCCATTCCTCTCCTCTTCCTCCTCATTCCCACCCTCATTCCTATCCTCATTCCCACCCTCATTTCAACTCTCATTCCCACATCAGCTTTATCCCACCATAAGTTATTTCTAGTAAAAGTAAATCTAGGTGACAGAAATCTTAGTGGGCCATTTTATTGATTTTTTATTGTTGAATTTTTTGTTGTTGAAGATTTATACTGCCTATCATGGATAAGTCTGAATAGACTTGTTTTCACCATTAGACAGTTTGTCAATTGAAAGCCCGAGCCTACACTTTTACCGACCCAAGGAATTTTTAACCTCCCACACCACATAGACTCGGTATGAGAGCAACTGGCCTTTGATGTCGCTGTAGGTTATCCAGAGTGGTGGAAATCCAAATTGGCAGAGGTAGGGGCATGGGGAATCGAACCACCAACCTTCAGATTAGGAGTCTGACCGGAAAAAGGTCAGACACTCTAACCACTCACCCACAGAGAACACCACGCTGATGTTAGACTTATGGTTGGGGCCGGTTTTGGGATTGATTTTGGAACTGGTTTTTGGACCGGTTTTGGGAGAGACTTCGGGACTGGTTTTTGGACCAGTTTTTGGGACCGATTTTTGGGACCGGTTTTGGGGACCGATTTTTGCGACTGGTTCTGGACCGGTTTTGGGACTGGTTTTGGGACCAGTTTTGGGACTGGTTTTGGCGCTGGCTTTGGGACTGGTTTTGGGAATGCTGAGGTAGAGTGATGATATGAATGATTGTGTGGTAATACCAAAATGAAATGGAATGGAATGGACTACCACCTTCAGTAACCAAAGATAACATTAAACCCGGCTCCTACACTGAGCCGGTGGTGACGCAAATGGTTGCGACGAAAATCGGAGGATCGCAGATCGTGGGTCGGCGATTATCGCAGGTCGGCAGTCGGAGATTACCACAGTCGGAGGTCGGAGATTATCACAGTCGGGGGGGGGGGGTGAAGGATCATCACTGGTCGTAGGTTGGAGATTAAGGCAGGTCGTGCGTCGGGGATTCTCGCACGTTGGGGAATCGGAGGTCATCGCTGATCGTGGTTGGGGGATTATCGCTGGTAGGAGATCGGCTGTCTTTGTTTCATCTTTAGAAGATCAATTCGACCTTCTCAGAACGTTTGGCAGGTCCTGGCGGCATCATACCGATCCCCGCCGCCAGGTGGCTGCAGCGCCAACAACCACCCTCACGTTGTCGTCTGCTGCGACTAAATGTCGTCTGCTATTAGAAGCAACGGCGACCGGGCGGCATCATGTTGTTACCTTTGATTACGGTAATTGATAGCATCATTTCACTCACTATAAATGTCATCTGCTCACACCTAGGGTACATTAGATCTCATTAAGCTGACAGCAGACGACATTTGGCAGTCAGATGAGCAGTACTTTGAAGGGTGGATCTATAGTTGTTACGGTGTGTTAAGATGAGGGCTTGCGTTGGTGGGAAGGGAGGGGGTAAGGTGGGAGTGGGGAGGTAAGGTTGGAAGGGGGAGGTAGGGTGGGAGGAGGGAGGGGTAGAAAGGGGGAGTGGGAGGTATGGTAGGAGGGGGAAGTTAGGGAGGGAGGTGGAGGGTGGATGGGGGTTAGACGGTGGGGAGATGGAGGAGGAGGGGTGGGAGGGGGTAGAGTGTAAGGGAGGGAGGGTGGGAGGGAAGCCGGGGGATGAGAGGCACATGTTTATTTTGTTTTTTTGTGTTTTTTTTTGTGACAAGTTTTTTATTCTGCCCATAACATATAAGCTCCTGTGAGGGTGCTTGTTTTCAATGCTGGACAGCTGTGGTACTGGATTGGTCTGGTCCTGTACTCAGGAGTCTTTACCTGATCTTTCTCAGGCCAACCTTTGCGGTTTTGGGTGTTAGTAGTTTCTATATTAGTTTTTCTTTTTAATTTTCAAGTTTTTTCTTAACCTGTATATGATAACTTAGCCTACTATGTACATCTACGCAGATGACATATAGGCCAGTGGAGGGTGGACTTGAGGGTGGGAGGGTAGGTGGGAGGAGGGTGGGAAGGAAGGTGGGAGAGAGGGTTGAGGGAGGTTGGGAGCGAGGGTAGGAGGGAGGATAGAGGGGAGGGTTGGTGGGAGGTTGGGTTGAGGGAGGGTGTGAGGTTGGAAGGCTGTGAGATTGGGAGGGGGAAGGGTGGTAGGGTGCAAGTGTGGTTAGGGGAGGGTTGTGGATGGAAGGGAGGGTGTGAAGTAGGTGGGAGGGAGGGTGGGAGGGAGGGAGGGAGGGCGGGAAGTGATCAGATGGAGGAGATAATATACCCCAGGCATTACCAGATTTTCTCCGGTTATGTTATCTATAATGCAAGGCATATACGTCATACACCAACACACACACATGCATCTACTTACACACACATCAACTCACACTCACCACACATTCCTGCACACCCACATAAGCCGTAATCGATTCAACACACTCGGATGATCCGAACCACTTTTGTGCTCATGTGCAGACCCTACAAGTACAACCTTCGGGGTGGAAAAAATGGTGGCTTGCTCCAAAACCTTTTGTTTTTAATAACCAATATAACTACTGTAAAATAGGATTTAAAGTATTTTTTGATTGCATAATTTAGTTAGATGTCCATTTTGATATGGATGGTCTTTTACATTAAAACTATATATTTTGAAATACCTCTACAATACATGACACACACAGGTACCAGCACACATGCCCCTGAAACCCCCAGCCGAGACGTGGGGTACTGGGGTCGGATAATTATGCACACGATCCCTGCATTTTTAGGATCACCGCGGGGTGTTCTATTTGATTTCCCGATGACTCGGATTACCCGAGTGGTCTAAAACGTCATAATCGAATACGGCAATAATGCCAATACATTGGACCGGTAGTTATACACATAGCATACAAGCCACTGCAGGGACAAATAGTTTTGCGCCTGTCTGGACATGTTCTTGCCGGTGTGTAACCTCCATTTGCTCCCCAAGAGAGTGCCGCTGGTAACTTGCAAAAGCCAGCAGCACTTCAAAACTTTTGCAGGCAGCTTTCATGAAATAATGAGAGCAGTCTTTGTGGCATCGCGACCGACAGCATGATGATGATGATGAGCAGACGAGCCACGTGAATTGTAAATGATTTCCATTTAGTCAAATGAAGAGGTTTCCCCCTCATACCCCTCCAATAAGTTCAAATACTCCTTACCCAAACATAAGAATTGTGTCACTGTACTTGACAGAGGTCTCATAGTATTACAGCAGTAGGTGAGGTTTGTGTGTCATCATCTAGGTCATATCAGGACGGGGTCGGTGAGGTAGGTGGGTGCTTGCACCATCAGTAATATTTGGTTTTGTTTGTTTGTTTGTTGTTGCTTTATGTCCTAGCAACATCTAAGGTCATCATACCAGGTATTATTTGAGATATGACATAGAATATGATGACGTAATATTGCGTTTATGACATAGAATATGTCGATATAATATTGCGTTCTGTACATTTATACTCATATAAAGTTAGGCTACTCTTAAATTAGACGAGACAAACATGAGTATGGGTTCATCACTTTTAATGAGAGATCTTGGCTAGCATAATACCTAGCCGGTTATAAGTTTGAAAGCCCGGTGCAAAATGGTCGAGCAGAGGATCGCATGGCACCAACACATGGTGGCACTGCAGTAGCACACCGAGGAATTGATCAAGTCGGGTTGTGATAGGCCAATATACATATTAATCGTCATTAAATAACAGACCCGTTATTGCACAGTAATAATCAGAACAATAATAATGGAGAAGCCGCTCCGCCTTTTTATATAATGATGATAATTATCCTGTCTATAATTTGTTATGTATCACATACATGGCTGGGGATAAACTTGACTTTCGCAAGTTGCTGTAACTTGGGCTTGGTTTGCGTGCCTACATTGATACCAACTTGCTGCACTTTGAACTCCTGTTGGCTCACCTGTAGCAGGTGCATCAGAACGAGGCCTAATTCCTGGTCACGTGATTGCAAACCTCTAAATTGCCCTATTTCAACTTCATCCTTAAAGTTGCATAATCTGATACCCTTCAGTTTTTTATTTGCCAGACCTTCTTTTGTGTGGTAAATAATATGTTTATTCTGCTGAATAAGTCTTTTGTCAGTGCCGAAGCACTGGTCTTCCAGCCATTTTTTCTATTCAGGGTTTTTTTACACAAAAGGTATATAGAATAAGGTATACAATAACTGTTGAATACACAATTTGCAGCATGTAACACAATGAGATTCTGTAACCCAAAAACCTACATAAATAAATAAACAAATAAATAATGTGTTTGTCAGATTATGCACCTGAACCCTTCGTGTATATATCTGTACATATATGTACATACATATATATATATGTATAATATATATGAAGACTTCATGCAGAAAACCCCGTAAACGCCAATCCAAAAACTGAGATAAATATCAGATTCAAACTTTCAAAAAGTTAATTTTTTATAGTCCTACTTTTTAGTTCCTTCCTCCTTAACCATGTGATCATTAGAAAAGTAGAATTAGTGAGAATTAAAATTATCGTCAAGTAAAAATATTTGATTTAAAGTACATTTTTGGATTGGCGTTTACGTGGAGTTGTGCCTGACCTCTTCATATATAGTCTGCACAAACAAATCTATGGCAATACTCTGAGTATTTACTATTGACTTAGCAGAATATTCATTAATCAGGAAATCAAATCATATTATTAATATATCCCATAATAACTAAGACGGACAACATGATTGGAGCAAGTCGATCACTCTGGCTGGCCCCAAAGACCCTCCGTTACAGTTTATTAAAGGCAAATTCAGTCAGGAAATGGGCAAACGCGGAATGATGGCAGCAGCACCTGGAGGGAGAAGTGGGAAACAGAAAGGTGCCTGCCTAGTAGCAGACCAGTTCGCACCCAGGTCGCTCACTGCCTCCCTCAAGGACCTCAAATAGCCGTTGGTTGTTATAGTAGTTATTTGACGTATATCAACTCAAATACAATTAGAGTAGATAACAGTTACAATTACAATACAATTAAATAATAAATAATATGCATATAATAAATCGATACATTTCATATCTAAATTTGTATACAAACAGATTGCTAAACCCTACACAAACAAATCTACTACTATTATCGGAATCCTTTCTACTGACAGAATTGTTTGTTTGTTTGTTGTTGTTTTACTGACAGAACAGAGAGCGTGCACCAATCAGGAAAGCAGGCCACATCTCTTAATGTCGCTTCCCATTGCAAACTTTCTGAACCCAGAGTGATGACGTCAAAGCGAGGCAGAAAGTCGCTTACGTCACATGTCTCATTTAACACGGGAAACGCTTCTCTCAGCGCGACGATGGTCAACCGGAAGTCACTTGGCCGCCAATGCGCCGACTTCCGGTTGATCGCGTGACGCGGTTAATTCGTTTCCATGTGATGCTGCAGTAGTGGCAGGGCGCCATTACTACCCGTATGTCAGTCAGGTACGGGTACAAGGGGTGCTTTCTGTGTGTGTATTGTTGCTTTACATCCTAGTAACATTGACGGTGGTCATATCAGGACTGGCACCGACTTAGGACAGTGTGCACTCATGACGACTTTATAGTGCTGCCCCACTGGGACATCATGCTGCTGGAACCATGAAACAATATCCCACTCAGTCACATTCACCTGACACTGCGCTAACCAGTCCTTGCCCTATCCTATTACTGCTGAGCGCCTGGCTAGGAAGCGACAAGTATAAATTTGATAAGTCATTGGTTTGACTAGATCGGGAACCAAACTCCGGATCTCTTGCATGCGAGGCCCACGCTCTACTGATTCGGCCACTGCGCCCGGTCATACATATATATGTGCTCTATAATCTATTATGGGAATATAAGCAAGGACACTAACTCTCTTCAGTTTGCATATATATGTGATATATAAGCATTATGTGAGTACAATGACGGGAATGAACTTTCTATTATATTGTTATATTATATTATTATTATATTATATTATTTGCCAATGGGCACTCTTCATATATTTGCTCCTTACTCATACGGGGACTGGTGGCTCCACCACCGGCCATGACCTTAAGTTACGTCGTTGCCACTGTCACTTGCACCAGGAATATATACATATGTAGTAGTCTGCACTGACTTTTCATGCAAGTAACCACATAGACAGGTAGGTGTGGGTAGTGTGGTGATATCAGGGAGCCTAGGTGGTGTAATGGTTAGCACACTGGCCCAGAATGCAAAGAGATGTGGGTTCGAGTCCCCCTCTAGGCGCAATATTTCCCATTTTCATCACCCCCATGACAATGGTTGCCGTGACCATGCTCCTGTACAAGCCACGCTGTCTGGTTGTTGAACCTACACTGTGTATGTATGTATAAGTGCATTGCCTGTATGTATGTAATTGTAAGCATTAAAAGACTTACAATTCCAGGGGGATGAATGTAGTGGTCTGCACTGACCTCTCAGCCAAGGAGCCGCATAGACAGGTAGGCGTGGGTAGTGTGGTGATATCGGGGAGCCTAGGCGGTGTAATGGTTAGCACACTGGCCTGGAATGCAAAGAGATGTGGGTTCAAGTCCCACTCTAAGTGCAATATTTCCCATTTTCACCACCCCCACAACACTGTTTGCCGTGACCAGGATCCTATACAAGCTACGTGCTGTATGGTTGTTGAACCTACCCTGTGTATATAAGTGCATTGCATTGTCTGTATGTATGTAATTGTAAGCAAAGAGATGTGGGTTCGAGTCCCACTCTAGGCGCAATATTTCCCATTTTCACCACCCCCACGACAGATACATATATATATACATGTATGCATAAGTACACATATACAGACATTATGCCAACTTTGTTTTGTTCATTAATTTGCTATAAATACAAGAATTACCAAAATAAAATACTTGTCAGCATCAATTGCTTCTCTGCGCGTTTACCTCATGGATTTCACCTTCCAGGGGCCATATGCATGGAGCAGTGTTAGGAGGCAAAACGCGTTTAGCGTGGGATTTCTGGTTTAGCGCGGACAAGTTGGTATGCATGGAGCAGTGTTAGGCCTAACACTGAGCGTTTAAACTCGGAAATTCTAACTCCGATCATATCTGGTTTACAGCGGTGGTAGTGTCAGGATGGAACCCAAATCTACTGAATGCTATCATATTTAACAGAATTACATACGCAATAAGTGAAATTTAAGCAAATTAACCCTAAAAACGAAGCGATATTAACGCAGCAGCCGCATTGGCGGTGATATTAATAGTTATATTTTCGAATCGACGAACGTAAAGTAAACAAATCGCCGCCAGCGCCGCTTTCCAAACTGGCACCGGCGGCGATTTGTTTACTTTACGTTCGTCGATTCGAAAATATAACTATTAATATCGTCGCCAATGCGGCTGCTAGGTTAATATCGCTTCGTTTTTAGGGTTAATTTGCTTAAATTTCACTTATTGCGTATGTAATTCTGTTAAATATGATTGCATTCAATAGATTTGGGCCTAATATTTTTAGTCGAATGTAACAAGCGCGCTGGTTCCCGGTGGGTAGAGAAGGCAATATATTAGGCCCAAGCAGGTGCTCGCCGGCAACAGGCTCAGAGAAATTTCCATAATGAATAAATTAATTCACATATAGCTAACACTCACCGTTTAGGTGCCCATGCATACGGCTTGACATAGTTCTCGACGCCGCCGATAACCGGTGTTAGCTACCCTGTGTTAGAGCGATAACACCACACGCGCTAACACTGCTCCATGCATATGGCCCCTGATGGCTAAACAGTCAGAGAACAAATACAGCCCTTCGTCAGTCAGAAACCCGGTTAAATATTCAAACCAGGTCATGCTACCCAGTCCCCACATGAATAATCTAGGTAAATAATTAGCAATGAGACTAGGTTCACTAGGTGCCACGTGCATGGCTCCACATAAATATGTCATGCTGTGACTTAGTAGACAATTTAATGGAGCATGCGCAGTGAGTAGCTATCCACAACACTAGTTCTTCCATGTACTCATAGAGGGCAGGTTAGTGGGGAATATAAAACAAGAATATACTAACATATTTGGATTGATTAATAATCTCAGGCTGGCTACTAATGGACCTACGGTTCCTTTGTATTTATTTATTATTCTCACTATTTTTTATTATTTATTATTTATTTATTTTAAATGCCAATGACCTATTTTCTCTGTTGCTAACAAGCATGTATTTAGGTCAATCAATGCCAGGCAGCAGTGGAGTGAGCACTTTATGGTTATACATTAATATTATACACTGAATCAAATGTTGTGCAATAAAGTCAGGGCTTGTATTTATTTATTTACACTTGTGAGTGATAATAAGCGCAATATGTCAAAGCATGGTCATTAGTTCACATTACACACTGAAATATATGTTGCGCAATAAAATCTGAGCTTTTATTTATTTATACTTGGTAGCGATAACAAGTACAATATATAGATAGTTTGTAATTTATTATAGTACTTCACCTCGGTTCACATGTATTATTTCGAACAATTTTACACATGGTTATAAATTAGAATTACACACTGAAATAAATTGTGTGCAATTAAATTGGGGCTTTTATTTGAGTATAGTGGTGACCGATAATAAATGCAATATATCAAAGCCTGGTCATTAATTACACACTGAAATAAATGTTGTGTAATGAAATGGGAACTCCTATTTATTGGTAGCGATAATAAGTGAAATATGTCAAAGCATGGTTACAAATTAAGATTACACACTGAAATGAATGTGCAATGAGATTGAGGCTTTTATTTTATTATAAATGTGAGCGATAATAAGCGCAATATGTTGAAGCACGGTCAGTAGATTGATAAATGAGCATGTTATAAATACCTAAATAAACATTATATCGATAGCCATTTATAGGTTAAAGCTCCAAAGCACATTGGAAGAATGCAAATAATGATAACCAAAGCACTTACCTAGATTTTACATTAGGCCTACATATCGAACCTAAAGGCCCTGTCACACTATGAAGTTTCCGCCGGCGCGCTGGCAACGCGCAAAATATTTGCAACCCGTCGAGAAACGTCAAACGTTTCGGCGTGTTGCGGGGTAGTTGGACGGGCGGCAGCATGTTGGTAGCGTGATCATAGCGTGTTATTAGCGCGCGGCCAACGGGCTTCGACGTGTGGCGGAACAAAGTGTCAACGTCCCGCCAGCGGGTTCCCAGCGTGCCATCAGCGTGTTATCGGCGCGTTGTCGGCGCGCCGACGGCGTGGGAGTAGCACGTTGGTGTCATGTTAGTAGCGTGTCAACGCGTACATGCCCGCCAGCAACACGTTAGGACGCGCCCACAGCATGTCCACACCCGCCGCCAACGCGTCCAGGCGCGCCGGCAATGCGCCGAGAAATGCTGAAACAACGCCAATAGCGCGCCTACTACCCGTCGATGGCACATTATGGCCCAGTCACACTACGACGTGACTACGTCAGCGTAGGCAGAACGTGAAAATAATTATATTACGTCAACGTTATGGGCGTAATATGCAAATTGTGGACGTGAGCGTAACGTGAAAGTAACGTCGGTGTACGTCGTGACCTTAGCTGTAACGTGACAACGTTAGGGGGGAGGGGTAATTGGCGACGTGACCGGGCGTTAGTGTAACGTGAGCGTAACGTCGCCGTAACGGGTGCGACGTGGACGTAACGTGACCGTAACGCCACCGTAACGTGACCGTAACGTGACCGTAACGTGACCGTAACGTGCAAAACACTGCCCACACGTTGCTCCAACCCCGGCCGTCGGTCTGACGTGACATAACGTGACTCTAACGTCATTTACGCTGCTATAACGATCGCGAAACGTCTACCTAACGTCATTGTCACGTCATCCCGACGTAACGGCTTCACGTCGAAAGTTTTGAACAGGTTCAAAACCTCGACGCGTGCCGACGTAACACGACGTAACATGACGTAGCTCGACGTCACTCTAAAGGTGCTGTCACACTACGACGTTTCCCCCCGGCGCGCCGCCAACGCGCAAGATATTTGCTAGGGCTTGAGACACGTCCAACTTTTCGGCGCTTTGGGAGAAAATTCGATGGGTTGCAGCGTGCTAGTAGCGCGTTGGTGGCGCGTCCGTAACGCCCCCTCCAACCCCCCGCGCGCGTCGCCGCGCGCCGAAAGTTTTGCGAAGCACAAAACAATGCGCGACCCACCGCGGCGAGCGCGGCGAGTGTCATTCAGCGTTGCTATCATCAACTACACGCGCCGTTACGCACCGGTAACGCGCGCGTAACGCTTCCCGACGCGTGCCGACGTTTCACCCAAAAAGGCAACACGTCGGCGCGCGTTGGTGAGAAACGTCGTAATGTGACAGCCCCATAACGTCATTATGACGTCATCATCACGTAACCCAACGTACGGCAACGTAATGACGAAAAATCATCACGTTAGGCTCACGTTGGCTCGTTACGTCGTAGTGTGACAGGGGTATTACGGACGCGCTGACGGAACGGTCACATTTTTGTGAAAAAAATGCCAACGTTAAGCGACGTTGCTCAACGCGATGCCAGCGTTCTGCCGGCGCGCTGGCAACGGGTTTCGACGTGTTGCAAACGCGTCCGTAACGCGCCCTTCAACCCATTGGAGTGTGTCACTGCGCGCCGGCAGTTTTGTGCAAGCACAAAACGATCGGCGCGCCCCAACGCGCACCAACGGCCGCCGACGTGTTGATTCACACGTTGCTATCCCTCAATGTGTACCGACGCACCGGTAACGCGCCGGCAACGCGCTGGTAACGTACCGGACGTGTACCGACGTTTCGCCCGAAAAACCAACACGTCGGCGCGCGTCGACCCGCGTTGGTGAGAAACGTCGTAGTGTGACAGGGTCTTTAATGTTAGCGTACTTATTAAACCTTTGTTACTGGACAGAAGGGAATGCTGATTCAATTACTACTGTTGTAGGGTGTGATGAAAATGGGAAATATTGTGCCTAGAGCGCGACTGGAACACACATATCTTTGCATTCCGGGCCAGTGTGCTAACCATTACACCATCTAGGCTCCCTGATTTCACCACACTACCCATGCCTACCTGTCCATGCGGCTCCTTGCCTGAGAGGTCAGTGCAGACCACTACACTCGTCCCACTGGAATGTTAAGTCTTTTAATGCTTACAATTACATACATACAGGCAATGCACTTACACATACATACACAGGGTAGGTTCAATAACTATACAGCGCATAGCTTATAGAGGATCCTGGTCACAGCACCAGTGTCATGGAGGTGATGAAAATGGGAAGTATTGTGCCTGGAGCGGGACTCAAACCCATATCTGTTTGCATTCAGGGATGGTGTGCTAACCATTACACCACTTAGGCTCCCTGATGTCACCACACTACCCACACCTACCTGTCTATGCGGCTCCTTGCCCGAGAGGTCAGTGCAGACCACTACACTACTATTGAATCACACGGTGTCCATCCTTTCGAAGTGCATGCCAAAAAGTTATTTTCCATGGTTTCATTTCAAATATCTCCGAAATTAACTGTTCACAATCACCATGTTCACACTACGACGTTTCCCCCGGCGCGCCGGCAACGCGCAAAATATTTGCAACCCGTCGAGAAACGTCAAACTTTTCGGCGTGTTGGGGGGTAGTTGGACGGGCGGCAGCGTGTTGGTAGCGTGATCATAGCGTGTTATTAGCGCGCCGTCAACGGGTATCGACGTAGCAGCCTCCCTCCCTCCCTCCCTCCCTCCCTCCCTCCCTCCCTCCCTGTGTCTGTGTGTGTGTGTCTCTGTGTCTGTATGTGCGTCTCTGTGTCTATGTGTGTGTCTGTGTGTGTGTCTGTGTGTGTATGTGTGTGTGTCTCTGTGTATCTATGTGTGTGTGTCTGTGTGTGTGTGTCTGTGTATCTGTGTGTGTGTCTGTGTGTCTATTTGTGTGTCTCTGTGCGTGTGTCTCTGTGTCTTTGTGTCTCTGTCTCTGTGTGTGTGTCTCTGTGTCTGTGTCTGTGTCTCTGTGTCTGTGTGTGTGCGTATATGTGTCTGTGTGTGTGGCTATGTGTCTCTGTGTGTGTCTCTTTGTCTGTGTGTGTGTCTGCGTGTGTATGTCTGTGTGTCTATGTATGTGTCTGTGTGTTTCTGTGTCTGTGTATGTGTATGTGTGTGTATCTGTGTCTCTGTGTGTGTATCTGTGTGTGTATGTGTGTGTATATCTGTGTCTGTGTGTGGGTGTCTCTGTGTCTGTGTGTGTGTCTATGTGTGTGTCTCTGTGTCTGTGTGTGTCTGTGTGTGTCTCTGTTTGTGTCTATGTGTGTGTCTCTGTGTCTCTATGTCTTTGTGTGTGTCTCTGTGACTGTGTGTGTGTCTCTGTGTCTGGGTGTGTGTCTCTGTGTATGTGTGTGTGTTTCTGTGTCTCTGTGTCTCTGGGTGTGTCTCTGTGTCTGTATCTGTGTCTCTGTGTCTATATGTGTGTATGTGTGTGTATGCGTGTGTGTGTCTATGTGTCTCAGTGTGTGCATATGTGTCTATATGTGTGTCTCTGTGTCTGTGTGTGTGTGTGTGTCTCTGTGTCTGTATGTGTGTATCTGTGTCTATGTGTGTTTCTCTGTGTGTGTCTGTGTGTGTGTGTCTATGTGTCTCAGTGTGTGTATCTGTGTATCTATTTGTGTCGGGGTGTGTGTGTCTCTGTGTTTGTGTGTGTCTCTGTGTCTCTGTGTGTGTCTATGTGTGTGTATTTGTGTCTGTGTGTCTCTGTGTCTCTGTGTGTGTCTCGTTGTCTCTGTGCATGTCTGTGTGTGTATGTGTGTCTCTATATGTGTCTCTGTGTCTGTGTGTGTCTCTGTGTGTGTCTCTGTGTCTGTGTCTGTGGGTGTGTCTCTGTGTCTCTGTTTCTGTGTTTCTGTGTCTCTATGTGTGTGTCTGTGTGTGTCTCTGTGTATGTGTGTGTCTCTGTGTATATGTGTGTGTCTATGTGTCTTTGTGTCTCTGTCTCTGTGTGTGTCTGTGTGTGTGTCTCTGTGTCTGTGTGTGTGTCTCTGTGTCTATGTGTGTGTCTCTGTGTTTGTGTGTGTCTCTGTATGTGTCTCTGTGTGTGTCTCTATGTGTGTCTGTGTGTCTGTGTGTGTGTCTCTGTGTCTCTGTGTGTGTCTGTGTGTGTCACTGTGTCTCTGTGTCTCTGTCTCTGTGTCTCTATGTGTGTGTCTGTGTGTGCGTCTCTGTGTCTGTGTGTGTCTCTGTGTCTATGTGTGTGTCTCTGTGTCTTTGTGTGTCTGTGTCTATGTGTGTGTCTCGGTGTCTGTCTGTGTGTGTGTCTCTATGTGTGTCTGTGTGTCTGTGTGTCTGTGTGTCTGTGTCTTTGTGTCTCTGTCTCTGTGTGTGTCTGTGTGTGTGTCTCTGTGTCTGTGTGTGTGTCTCTTTGTCTGTGTGTGTGTCTATGTGTGTCTCTCTCTGTGTGTGTCTGTGTGACACTGTGTGGGAGGGAAGGGGGGATAGGGAGAGAGAGAGAGGGATGGAGAGAGGGGGGAGGGAGGGAGGGAGAGTGTCTGTGTGTCTCTCTTTCAGAGACACACACAGACACGGCCACACACATAGAGACACACACAGAGACACAGAGTCACACACACAGAGACACACACAGATAGACACACGCATACATACATAGACACACAGAGACACAGAGACACACACAGAGACACACACATAGACACACAACCAGACACACATCGACACACAGACACACAAAGAGACACAGAGACACACACACAGACAAAGAGACACACACACAGACACACACACAGACAGACACACAGACACACGCAGAAACGCAGAGACACACAGAAACACAGAGACACACACACAGTGACACACACAGTGACACACACAGAGACACACCCAGAGACACACCGACACACATATAGACACAGAGACACACACACAGACACAGAGACACACACTGAGACAGAGACAGAAACACAGAGACACAGAGACACACACAGAAACAGAGACACACACAGAGCGACACACATAGAGACACCAGAGACACACCCCCAGAGACACAGAGACACAAAGAACACACACACACAGACCCACAGACACACAGAGACACAGAGACACACACACACAGACACACACATACACATAGACACACACATAGACACACACACAGACACAGAGACACACACACTGAGACACAGAGACAAAAAGACAGAGACACAGAGACACACACATACACAGAGACAAACAGAGACACAGAGACACACACACAGACACAGAGCCACACACAGACACAGACCCAGAGACACACACACTGAGACACAGACACAGAGACACAGAGATACACCCACAGAAACTCAGAGGCACAGACACAGAGACACACACACAGACACACACACAGACACAGACACACACATATACACAGAGACACACACATGGACACAGAGACACACACAGACACAGAGACACACACACACAGACACACACACAAAGACACAGATACACACACAGACACACAGAGACACACATACACACACAAATACACAGAGACACACACACAGACACAGAGAGACACACACAGAGACACACACCAGTAGACACACACATGCAGACACACACACAGATACACACACATACACAGCACACACACTGAGACACAGACCAGAGATAACACCCACTGAAACACAGAGACACAGACACAGAGACACAGACACAGAGACACACACAGAATACACAGAGACACACATAGACCCAACCCAACACATACCACAGAGACACACACAGGCACACAGACACAATGAGACAACACACACAAACACTGAGACACACTCACAGACACAAACGGCAATAGACAACAGAGACACACACAACAGACAGACACCAGCACCAATACACGAACACAAAGATACACAGACAACACCAACACACAGACAACATAGACACAAGAGAGACACACACAGAGTCACAGAGACACACACATAGACACACACATGGAGACACACACACAGATACACACACAGAGACACACAGACACACACATACACACACAGACACAGACACAGAGACACACACAGAGACACACAGACACACACACACACAGACACACACAGCAACGTGTGAGCAACGCGCAGGTAACGAGTGTCGACCTCCTGCAAACTCGCCCGTCGCGCCCGTAACGTGGGTCTACGTGATGCCAACGCGCCGGTAACGCGCGATCCAACACGTTCGCGCGCGTCGGCGCGCGTCGAAAGTTTTGTGCAAGCACAAAACCTCGACGCAGCCCGACGCGCGCCGACGTGTCCATTCACACGTTGCTATGTACCGACGCGCCGGTAGCGCGCCGGCAACGCGCCGGCAACGCGACGGTAACGTACCGGACGTGTACCGACGTTTTGAACAAAAACCCAACCCGCCGGCACGCGTCGAAGCGCGTTGGTGAGAAACGTCGTAGTGTGACAGGGCCTTAAAAGTAAGTTAGATTGTTATGATTGACCTGATATATTTATCTAAAAGGTAAAGCGGAAATTCAAAAACATCAGACTATGCAACTTTATTGCATGTTCCATCAGGAATGCTCTACCACTGAATTAGTCCCGCCGTTACCACCCGGGATGGCCGGGTGGTTAGGCCGTCTGCTTCTTGTGAGTTCAACTCCTACATTGAACCAGAACAAAGACTTAGAATGCTGATAGTTGTCACTCCCTTGGCTAGAATTTCTATAATTATTAGGATATGGCACGGGGACTGGTTAGCAGAGTATCAGGATAATGTGACTGTTTGGGATATTGGGTCATGGTGCTGCCAGCCTTGTCTCCCAGTGGGGCAACACTATAAATGAGTCACCATGAGTGTGCACTGTCACAAGTTGGTACCCATACTGATATGACATTAGATGTTGCTAGGATGTAAAACAACAACAAACAAACCTTTACAATTCGGCTCTATTGTCAAAACTCTGACACCATAGGCTTCAGCAGTAACAGGTTCTATTAAATTGACTTGGTATTCCCTTGTATGTGGCAACAAATGTTTACGAAATGCGTCATTATCCAAGTTAGACATGTAGAATCAATTTTAGATAATTGTTTTGGTTTTGAAAATATGAAGCTTCATTGGACTATGCAGCTTTAAATCTAACAAACAAACCTTAGCAATTCGGCTCCATCTCATG
The DNA here is from genome assembly GCA_030323885.1 of Branchipolynoe longqiensis. Classification (NCBI taxonomy): domain Eukaryota; kingdom Metazoa; phylum Annelida; class Polychaeta; order Phyllodocida; family Polynoidae; genus Branchipolynoe; species Branchipolynoe longqiensis. The sequence continues at coordinate 57,694,426 of CM059199.1, forward strand.
AGCGATAATATAAGAGTTTGTAAGCGAGTGGCGGCAACAAGTAATCCATGCATGGAGCTAACAGTGAAATGAATAATGCATTCAGTAGCCAATGAATAACACATGGGGATGCCATTCTAATCCCAGGGGGTCCACAACCTGGTGCACATGCTTACATGCTTACATGTACACATGACAGCTGGGACCAGTTCAAACTGGTACCTACATCTACTTCTGTCACACTGACAACAACATGAAAATCACACACATATGTGCATTATGTAAATACATATGAAGAACCTCCAGTGATAGGGTCAGTTCTCTCTACACACACCTCAGAACTGAAATAAACAACACAAAACACTGGAGTGTCGGTTCTGATAGTATACCATTAAACCAAACTTGAAGTGACCCTCGAAATTTGTTTAGATTAACCGATCATTAGTTTAACCGAGCTTTGGCTTCGACTTTGACTTTGAGTAAGCATGTATTGCACATTTAATATACAATGTATGTGGACACTTTGATTATTGTTTGTTTATGTATATGCAGTATAACACCGGTAAACCGATCTTGTTTGAAGCAAATGATCAGTTAATCCAAACTGTTTTTGGAGGCCTGGCAAAATACTACCATTTATCATATAAAAAAGTTGGTGTGGTCTCAGATGACCTTATAACCACGTGAAAGTTTGGTTTAACTGTACCGGAAGTGGCCTGAGGTCCGACAATTCTTTTGGATTAACCAATAATTTGGATTAACCGACTTTGGTTAACCGACACTGTTCAAAGTCTGACCCCGAGGCATGTTTTGCATGCTATTAGATATGCTGACATAGCGACAAGGATTGGAACTAAGATCGGCTGTATTTGTATGAATAGCCGACGAATTCCCGATGATAACACACACTTGCTATCCGGACCGCACTTCATCCACACCTCTCTCTATCTCCTCTCTGCTGGCCATGCTCCTCATTGCTAATCTCTGAAAAGAGTTCCAGGAGGGGGAGGCTGCCAGCATTTCACTTTCTACTCATATGCTGTCCGTGTCTTTGGCTCACTGGCTGGTCACCATAGAGCAAATAGACACGGTCCTTTGACTCAACTCTCCCCATTTCTCTTTCCTATACTCTACCCTTTTTTTTCTCCCAGACTTACTTATCCCCCTGATCCAGGGACTTATTTGCTTGGGTGGGGTTTCTCTCACTTTGTTCTTGTTGCTGGAACCGCTGGACGCACCTTTACCCGTCCCTTCCTCCTAAACCCTTGCTGTTGTCGACTGGATACGAGTGCTGTGCTACAACCGGACCTGAGAGATTTGGGGCCGCCCAACACTTCGCCATTTTGAATGTTGTAAAGACATCCCCAGCTTCTACAACCATCCCACCTGAAGATTAATCTTCAACCAAAGATTGGACTGATTTATCGGGGCCTTTCTATATTGCTGTAGTTCTGCAGCCGGCAACCATCGTATGTATGTCTTCACTAGGCCACTATTCTATGCTATGTCACTTTGTTGTAATATGTAAGACCTTGGGATGTACTAACCTGGGAATCGAACCAGCTACCTTCCGAACTGGGGTGAACGAAGCTCAGTTGCAAAATAGCATCCACGAGAACTAACAAGTAACATGTTATATTGAATTGAGTTGAATTAATATATAAAATATTGTAATAGTGTAGTACTAGAAGTCTGCCTCGGCCTCTCAGGCAAATAGCCATATATGCAAGTAAGTGTGGATCGGATGATTGCATCAGGGAACCTAGGTAGTGTTGTTGTTAAGATACTAGCCATGGCAAAGCAGGAATTTGTGTTTGAAACCTGCTCTAGATAAAATCTTTCCCATTTTCATCACCCCTGAGATGATAATATCATTAATAAAAAATATGCAATATCTACCAGTTCAGTCGGATGTTGAAGAACGGCTCAATACATAACAGACCCATCGATGGAATGGCCCAAGATGAGAATGTTTAATTTAAACTCTCCCTCGCGAGACAAATTCGATTAGAACGAGTTGAATGGGTTTTGGGGGCTATACAAAAAAAAAAAAAGTTAATTGTGTTAGATGAGGTTTTCTTCGATAAGGATGGGCCCCGATTGTACACGAGGAGCAGAGAACGCAGTCGGCAGTCGGACA